>PVLD010008384.1:0-84344 GCA_004027595.1 Dinomys branickii
CTTTCCCACGTCTCGCCCCGGCAGCCTGGTCCGCCCTACCACATCTCCCCCGGCATCTCAGAGAAATACGCCCAGTTTAAACTTCCCAGCCGAGGTTCCGGCATTCACGCTCACCAAGTCTGTCTCGAGCTGGTGGTGTTTATTAAGGAGGTTCGCTCCCTTGCTGCTCACCCGGTCGCCATCTTCCTGAGTTCCTCCTGACATACTATTTTAAAATTCATTTATTTTGACAGGTGTGATCACTATGCCTTTATGATCCTTTTGTCCGAACTGACCCTTAATTATTTGCTGAAGTAGTTCTCAGTTCTGTCCTGTATAGTGGAGGCTTCTATATAAATTACCACTTCAAAACCCACACATCTCTGGATTTATGAACTCTTTAAATTTGTTGCCATTTTGCTTAAAGCAAAGGAGTATTTTCTGAATTCTTGTTTTATTTACTAACTTCTCATAGTAGCTAATATAAATCAACATATTCTGGATATTACTCAGTTCCTCATATGTTAATAATTAATAAATGTTAACATGATATACGCATTAATTTAATAATATAATTTTCCATACCTCTACAAATTACAATTTTACGAAATATTTCAGAGCTATACCACGTAAAGCGAATTTCTTCATTCCTGTAATTTCCTCTGCATCTCTTCGTGGGACACTGAAGCAAATTCCATTTGTCTTGTTTGTGTCATAACCCCATCCAGTTTATGAGTTTTAACTTCTTTGTAATTCAAAATGAGTTCTAGGCCACATTTGGACTTTTTGGTGCTTTTCTTCACATATTACAATTATATTTTTCAATTTCATAGATATAAAATATGAATATATACAAATGTGAGTGTATTCATATTCACTGATTTTACAAAAATGAAGTGTTAAGTGCCCTGAGCTTTAGACACTGTGGCTTCTGTGGTTGACTGACTAGCCAATCCTTACTAGATTGTAATGCAGACACAAAAGAGACCCCACTGAACAGTTTAAAACAAGAAATGATACTTTAGTGAAGTACCAAGAAAAATATTCCCAGATAGTCACACAGGCGCACACACATACTCACACACGAACAAACACATACACCCACACAAAGCTTTGAATCAAACTGACACAAGACATTCACAGCCACTCAGAAGTGAGGTGGGGCTGTGACGGAAATACCCCCACCCCGCGGGAATCAGCAATGGGCCTGCCTCCACGAAGAACGCTGCTTCTCACAGCAGCAAGGTAGAGGAGCGTGAAGGAGCGCTTATTGGATCCAACTGTCTGCCTGGAGGAAGCAGACTCCGCTTCAGACGGACTCCACTGCAGGAAGCCATTTCTTCTCCGGATTTCTGCTTTTGTGTCAGCTAGTGGGAGTCTCGGTGGAGTTCATTCTCATTTTGCTAGATGACATTTGAGACATGTATTCTGTCTATCAAAACCAATTCAAACATCTTGACATTTACACAAAGTTTCATGCTTAATTTGAGGCTGGAAATAAGCAGGATGTCAGACTTTACAGCATAATTGTCAGACTATTTTAGAACTAAGAATGCTCCTTAACTTCCAAACAATTATAGGTAGTAAATGGTAGTTTTAATCCTAGACAAGCATTTTACTCATAAGCATATTTGCTATTTTCTTAACATTACTTGCTTCTTTATTCATGTGCACTTTCAGATTTTCATAGTTTTGTTCTTATAAAATGAATGATTTATTTTGCTAAGTTTTTTCCCAGAGTTTGATTCAAAATATGCAATACATTTTGGTGAAACATAAGTTACATAGCAATTTCTATTAGTTTTTTAATCTGTCTTTCTTAGTAAGCCATGGGGGTTATGATAAGATTTATCATGTACTACTACATTAAACATAGCATATTTTGAAATAAACTTGAATGGGACACACAGGAGACTTTCTTCTGAAGGCTACTTCTGCATTTATACATCTTCCAGGGACAAATCATGTTAAACTGTGATGATTTGCTTTCTGTTTACAATGAAATTAAATGAGTACATTTTGTCCTTTCTAATCCTAATGCAACTGGAAAGGCAAAGACTTCAGTTTTATATTTCAGCAATAGGATTAAGAGTTTTCAAATGTAGGTATTCTATAACATATGCTGATTATATGCATGTATATAAATCTATGGAAGTATAGAAGAAAGCAAAGAGTCATTTGTGTGTATGTGTGTGTGTGTGCGCACACAATTGTGATTATCTTGGAATAATTTTCTTCTAGGACAATGCTGAAACATCAGTATGTGTGCATCAAATCCAAAATACAAAAAGATGTGAGACTGGATAGGATCAATTCCTGAAAAAGTAGGTTTTAATAATTTTAGATCAAAGTAATCATAAACAGTATCAGCTTGCTAAAGTGTGGGCCATTTATGGAATTTTCATCCACTGCTCAAACTATCCCTAGTGACCCTACCCATGTATTTAAAGAGAACCATTATCCTAACTTTTAAAACTGAGGTCTAGTTCCATCTGATTTGGACATTTATAAAAATGTAATAATAGAGAAGTAACTGACATTGCTCATTGTATAAAGGAATTTCATTTTTATTTTTTAAATACTTTTTTTTGATATTCAGACATTCTACTTGTCAGGTCATCAGTTTTCTTTCAGGAAAGTACTAGTAGAAATAGGTACATTGAATATGCCTTTTGGTGTGTGTGTGCGTGCGCGTGTATGTGCGTGTGTATTAGACTTTCTACTTGTAGGAAAAATTGATTGCAGAGCTGTTACTGTTTGCGGTAATGCCTTGGTTCGTGAACACTTCTGTTTGCGAGCAATTCATTTCACAAAGAGAAACATTCAGCAAAAGTTTGCTCACATTCATGAGCTCTGCATCAGTGATATACATAGCCTCAGCCGTCTTCTTCAGAATTGTCTGAGGAATTGAGTGCATGAACTGCGGCAGCACAGTACAGCAGCAAAACCATGGTTCCATGTAAACTTCGAAGTTTTATAAAATAACATTTGATAAAGGTACTTTTATGGTAACAAGATAAATTCTTTCTTAACCTTTTTGAGAAATAAGAAATTTTGTCTTATGTATCTTTTTCATTTTTTATGTCTTGAAGTTATTTGTTTTATTCTCTTTAATTTTCTTAAAAAATAATTAACATGTAATACTTGCACAAATTTATGAGATTCTATATGATAGTTTGATATATGTATGCCATGGATGATGACTAGATTAGGGTGCTGAGAATATCCATCTCCACAATCACATATTTCTACATGTTGGGCAATTAGGACTTATTTAATTATTCTGGAAAAAATCATAACTAGTTATCAATTATAGTAACTCTATTGTGTGATAACATCTACCTATATTTAAATACCCATTTTCAATCCTCTGTTCACCCTTTCTCTAACCTTTTCTCCTCTGTAGTGAATATGATTTTAACTTGTATAAGAATTTTTTAACTTCCACAAATAAATGAGGAAATGTGGTATCAGTCTTTTTGTGTCTATTTTTTCGCTAAGAATAATGTACTAAAATTCAATCTATTATGTCACAAAAAAAATTTTATTCTTTTTATACCTAAATAATAATTATTTTTACACAAACATTTTATCTAGTAATTTTCATCAGTAGATATTTTCTATCTTAAGATTTAGTTTAGTATTTATTTGTAGAGATTATAGCTGTAAAAGTTAAACATGGAGATGTCATTTTGTTGAAACAATGTAGAAAGCCAGTCTTAAAAGCTCAAAAGTTACCTGTATACAGTGCAAACTGATAATATGGGATAATTAACAATTAGATAATTAGTAAAATATTGTACATTAGAACGAGATCGGGATCATATTTTAAACTTTTGAATATTAGATTAAATGGGTATCATTGTTCTTGCTTAAGTTTAGAAATAATATAAAGATCTTAATTTTAAGGAAAGCTTAGTAGCATTCGGAAAGTTCTTAAATGATTTAATAATGATTTCTTAGATAAGGAACAAAGTGGAAACAGAATGTCTGTGTCTTTTGAAGTATTTGGTACACTCTATTTTTTGAAACATTTAATCAACAAATAGTCTCTTTAGATATTTATGAGATACCTGTGCATATTTTTGCAGTTTTATATGTATATTTTGAACAAATAGTGTTAGCCTATACAACAGACGGTGTAAGGGAAGACTGAAAAAGGCTAACAAACACAGAAGGTGGTGAAAATTAACACAGAACAAATATGTTGATCTGGTGAAAATTAATACAGAAAAATATGTTGGTCTTGAAAGTGCAGAAGCACATACCTTAGGCATTTAAGAGACTTTTATCTTTTCCTATGAACCTTGAGTTTTGTTCTGAGTTTTGTCTACTCATGACATTTCAAAGCGAAAATGATTAACAATGAGAAGGAAATTGTGGCCTAGACTTGCAGAGAGACAGCAGTGGGAACGCTATTCGGGAATGAATGGGGCCTCTCAAGACACCCCCCTGCGATTTTAACTAAAATTTAAAATAATTGAAAATGAATTTCACAGATGTTCAAATAATTTGCTTCCCTTGAGATTGATTTGTATGCTCCATGATTTAATCACATTAATTGTTGAAGTATTTAATATATAAAGAGCAATCCAGCAAGACTTTAGAATTCTTTCTCTTAAACTTCCTCACAGTAAATGCGAGAATGCAACTGAAGCCCACAAGTTCACCCTAGAGTCTGAAACTAAATGTTAATATATGTTCAGTTAAATCAGCTACAGAATTTCAGTACTGGAGAGATGATTGAATTATGTCCAAAGTAGCTACATGTTACATTAATGTATGCATACTATATCTATGGCTAAAGACAATTTTCTATTAAGTGTATAGCTATATTTATATTTTTTACATTCATACTTATATTTTTATAGTTTTTTAACTTTTACTACCCCCCAAATTTTTAGTCTATTAAATTACTCTTCTCCTGTCTTTATTAATATATACTTCAAATCTCATTGTCACATGTCATTATCATTAATTTGATTTTATTTTGGGTTTTTGTCTCTTTTTTTTCTACCGGGAATTGAACTCAGGACCTTATGCTTACCAGATAGATGCTTGTGCCATTGAGCTATATCCCTGGCCCTTGACTTTGTATATAAAATATACCTCTGAAATTTGAATTTAGCATGACAATATACTTATGCATACTGTCATCTCTTAAGCATCAAGATTTTAGATTTTATCCATTATTTTTATATTCATCCAATGAAAGGAATATTAATTTCTTGGAAAACAAGAAAAGCACAAATTAACTTTAAAAATACCCAATTTATACACAATTGCAGAAGAGTTAAAATATTTCTAATAGTTTATACTTATTTTATTTATCTATTTATTTGGTACCAGGAATTGAACTCAGGACCTTGCACTTGCCAGGCAGGTACTTGTGCTACTCAGCTATATTCCCGACCCTATTCCATTTTATTTTATATGAAGCGTATATTAACTAAAACTTCAAAACAACCTCACACAAAATAGTCACATTAAATTATAGTGTATAATTTTCTTATTGAAGTCAGGAATCAGAATGCTATATTTATATTATAAAAATATAAGCTGGGTAAGATTAGAAAAAGTGAGAATAGCTAGGTCCAGGAGAAATGTATTATGTAAATTAATTAAAGTATTTTTTGTGGAAAAAGTTTTGTCTAAAATTGTAAATGATGAGGGAAATAAAACATTTCATTAAAATGTTGATCTGATTTTAGCTCATTGAAAAAAATAGCATTACAAGCTGGGAAACTTACTGTTTTTCTTTGTTTATTTCCATCAGTATATTTAATTACAAAATGTACAATTCATTGACTTTTTTCATATTGCTTTGCATCTATAATCAACATATAGTGACTAAATGTTACAATAAGCTTAGAAACGCAATAGAGAGTAATGGTATACAACTAAGTATAAATCACCTGAGTTTGTATATTTTAATCTGGCGAGAAAAGTATAGCTATTCAAGAAAATTAGTGAGGCTGAAACTATTTTTTTGTGTGTTCATTGCTATTGTTCCTAACTTAATATCTTTTAGGAAGAGAAGAGAAAAACAAGATGAAAAAGATGAAAATGACTATATACAAAAACGAGTGAATAAACTATTCATGCTTTATACTGGTTATTGTATTAGTTTCTTTATGTGTGAAACCACACCCGATTAATAATAATACAATGCCAACTTTTATTTTACCAGTTCCTTGAGTCCAGGCATAGCCTACCCGGACAAGCACAGCAGACTTCTTCTCAGGGTCTCGGATGGCTAACATCAAGTTCTAGACCACTGTTCTCCTATCTTGAGCTAGGGTTTCTCCTCTCCTCTGAACCTCATTAAATTTATTGATAGAATTCATTTCCCTCTGGTGGTAAAAATGAGCCTTTGGCTCCTGGAGACCGCCCTTCCGTAGTGCTTTACTAGGTCACTGTCTGTTTTCTCACAGGAGGTGGAAGAAAATCTTTATACTTTGAAATTCCCACATTCAGAGCATGCCTGAGCCCCTCCCCAAATAAACTCTTATATTGTTGGCTCAAATCAAGCTGATTATTGATTGTAATTCCATCTCTAAACCCCTGTAGCTTGATTATGAGCAAGAAAATCAGTCAAAGTCTTCAAATTAGCCCATATTGAAGAAAACTAGTCAAATTTGAAAAATTGAGACAAGACTAATGTGAAAACAATCAGGAGGGGAAAAGTAATTTCTTAAGGTGAGCAATACCATTTTACGGTGTATGTGCATCCAAAAGGCTATGCACAATTCTAGAGCACATGTATGCCAGAGGAAACAAAAGCTTTGCTCATTTGAAATAAATTTTGACTGGGTTGCTTACAGTTCATTTCTGACAAACTTCCAGGCTTATCTTAATCTTATTTTCAGATGCCTTCTACCTCCTAAGTAACATACTACTGCAGAAGCAGTTCTTGGGGCATATCATACTCTGCTAAACACTGTTATACTTTCACATAGTTTAATGCGTGGTGAGTGGAGAAGAGAAGTATTTGTATGTATAGTCTGTGAGAATCCTCTAGATACCAATTTTTTTCTCTTTAGTGCTAAATTTTCTTAACTTTGTAACCTTGATTTTACTTTTAAATATTTTAGTGTTATTTATTGAAGAATGGTGCCGTGGTCAAATTAAATAACTAATTTATCTGTGCCAGAGTTTGAATTTTAACGTTTACAAATAATTTTTATCATTTAATAAATATGCAAAATATACCAATTTTCTTTCTGAAAGCTTATGCTAGTAGATATCCTTAAAAATTATGGAGCAAGGAGGGCCACTGGTTAGTACGGCAAACCACTTTCTCTCTTGGTCTGTCGCAGTAGACTTAAATCTATTTTAATGTACCTACATATCAACCTGCTCTAGCAATTACCCATTCATTATCCAATTATCTTTTTTGGCTCAGCACCCTACTTCCTTAGAGTAGTATTTCCCTTGTTGTTTCTGTAACAGTGCTATTTCTACCTGTTAGTGTGTTCTAGCACTTTGAATAGTGTTGAAATTATTCAGCAGAGTTTTAACAGGATTTTTTCAATTTTCTAGACTTTTGTTATTAAAATAGGTATGCTGTAATTTTTACTGACATTTCAGAATTATCAGTCTCACTTAGAATTTTACAAAATGTACAAAAGTCTTTTTTGAAAACAGAATTATTAAAAACTCCAGGATACCAAATATGTAATGAAACATTTCATCATTTCTCACAAATGACTCATGGAATGAATACTCTGAACAAGTAATATTATGATTCTGAGTATTTGGATAAATGAAACAAATGCATTCCCATTGTGAGAAGTTTTATACAAGTCAGTATCGAGCACAATGGAGTAAATAGTACTAAATTATCTGTCTCATTGTAAAGAGCTATCAGGTAGAAAAACTGTTCAAGCAATGCGAAACAGACAGAAAAATGCTGTGGTCCTTGTAAGAATAAAATAACACATCAACAATGTATCCGTAAAATTTCCAGCTTTATGTCTATGACCAATTTCCCAATTAATCCATAATTCAAATCTAAAATTACAACAGGAAGTACACTTACACAAAGCCGAGAAGCAGAATCAGAGTTTGGGGCAGTTTATGTGGCTGGAATCTGAGAAGTGAAGCCTCAGAGAGACTTTAGTCATGTGGAAAGGGAGCTGCGCAGGTCAGCGTGAGGATCCTGCTAGTGCACAGGGTCTGGGACGTGACTGCACGAGATGAGATTCATTCTCACAAATATGACCAGACACCAATGCCTGAACATGTGTGGAGTATTGTGGTAGTGCTGCTGATCATAAATAAAGATAGGAAAAGCAATTCCAGAGAACCTCTTGCCCCACCATTGAACTCACCTCCTTAGTAGGAAGTGTAGAAGCTAGAAACACCTGGGAATAGGAACCACATCCTAACAAAGCTGTGGTTTAAGGGCTCAGAAATTCCTCAGTGAATGCAGAGGATAGATTTTGAGTATTGCTAACATTGTGGGACCAAGGATCGCCCTTGCCTGTTCTTTGGTCTATATTCTGTCTAAGAGGAACAGCAAGACTAAACCAAAGCAGGGGGCTCAGCCAGGAACTGCAATTCGAGGGCAAAGAAAAGTTTTAGAGAAAATGAAATAGAATTCTATTTCTATGAGGTAGTGCATACAGTATCCAGTATCTACTTATAATTAGCTGTTAACAAAAATGGGAAGGTAATTTAGTAGGTGAAGTACTCTTTCCTGCAAATGATGCTCAGACAATTTAATAGATATTTAAAAGAAGATGAAATGCTCTCCTACTTCATATCAAATACAAAAATTAACTCAAAATTGGAGGAAAACCTAACTATGAAATAAAACTACATGTTCAAGGGAAAATATATTATACCACACACTCTCTCTCTCTCTCTCTCTCTGTATATATATATATATATATATATATATATATATATATACACTCCATATATATATATGGGCAGATGTGTGTGGATGTGAAATGCTAGAAAATTAGGAAGTTTTCTGGATGTCAGGAAATTAAATTCCTTCTAATATTTAAAATTACTAATAAAGAATGACATTCTGAGAACCAAGACCTTTTTAAAATGCCCTGTTTGGAGCAAAACTGAGAACCAAAAAAGGACTTTACATAGTTCTCCCATTTTTTTGAGAACCTGCTACTTTCCTACCTTTCCTGTTTACCTATTTCTAATTTTAACCAATCAGCTACACTTAAATGACATTTTTTAGAAAATACAATTCAGAAGCCTGATAGTGTTGTCTTTATACAATATAAAATCTGAGAATCAGAATCTTTAATAACTGTATTCTGTTCTATTTATATTTTGATTTAGTATAGAGAGAAATATATTATCACATTAACTACATTTTCTTAAAATACTATGTGTTCTATTTCTTTCACTGGGAAATTGGATAATATTTATATAGTCAGTTTTAGACTTATCATGATCTATGATAGCATATTTTTCTTGCTCTTGGCATAAGAAGGAAAAGAACTTATTCTGATCTTTAGAGATGTTTACATTCCCTCTGTTAACACAACTTCCAATCAGATAGGTAAATCAGTTGCTTACATTTGAATAAAATGCTTTCATCTGTCCAGATTTTAGCAATTTCTTATAGTTTTAAGACATGATGTAAGAGTGGAAACAAAGCAATTAACTGAAAAGTAAAGAAATGATGAAAGCCATAAATATTATAAAACCAAAATTTACGGGCTTGCTTTACTTAAACTTTTACTCACTACTATTGAGTTTCAGTTACTAACATAATGCCAACAGTTTTCATCCTACATGCATTCATCTACACAGAACATTTGTTTATGCTGATGTCAGAAAGTAAAATAAAAAACTGTACTAAATCCCAACCCAGGCCCTAAATATTTTCACAAGAAAAAATTAAAATAAAATAGAATCCATTCTATAGCAGGATTGGATGATATAATACACATGACTTCCTAAATTTATAAATTTATTATTGTAATAATTTGTAGAACTTATAGTCTGAGGTTGATTGTGAAGAGATAGCATTAGCTTATTTATTTGAATTTTTAAAATTTAGAATCATCTGTCATTAAAGAAAATGGACATTTATGGAACTCTGAGTTTGCTTACTAGTTAGACTTTCTAGTCTTGATTAAGAATTTTAAATGGAAATCTGTAGGGAAAAAAATAAACAAAAATGAAGTAAAATAATTTAAAAATAATCTGTACCAAAATATGTTCCATCATAACTAGTTCTGTAGAATGTTACTAGGCACTATACCAAAAACCTATCCTATGTTAAAATTAGTTTCAAAAATATGTCTTCAAAAAGTTTAAATTTCTTTCACACAGCAATTATCAAAAGTAGGTAATATACTTATGCATTGTGATGTGTAAGAGAAGCTAGATTATCCTGAAAGTTTCCTCATAACATTTTACTACTAAATTCTATTTGGTCAAGTCTGCTATACCGAAAATATAACGAGGGATGCATGTTAATAGTTTGAAGGCATCTTTTTCTGTCAATTAGTTTATAAAACTCAGTTATTTTTATAGTCATAAATAATCGCATGAGACACTAAAATGAATCATGAAAAAAATACCTACACGTTTGGTTATTTCTCAATTATATGAACATAGGAATGATTTGTTGTTGCATATTATCTTAATAATTGAGTAACTTTAACTGTTATTTGCCAACTGGGCAACAAATTGCTATGTCACATTTTATTAGAAAATAAAGTGAATAAATTTTTAAAGTATATTGGACCAGAGGTATTTTTAAACTATTCTAAAATGGCTTCAGAAAAATAAACATTGAAATATGTTTTAGAAAAATTAAGGTATTCATTAAGAAAAAAATGAGTTCACTAATTATTTTACTCATGGGTTAATTTCCTAGGATCGTCTTAGAAGTTAGTATGCTTACTCTAAGCACGTTCATTATTCATGGCAAGAGGGACAAATACAGACATTAGAAAGGAATAGAAAAAAGAGGGCAACAACGTGTAAAGAGAAAATGTCTCTGCAGCGCTGGCGAGGGTCACAGGGGCATCGCTGATAGCGCTGTCTCCCGCTTTTTCACCTCTCCGCCTTCCAAGGCGGCTCTCCTCAGGCTCATTATTTTCCCAATAGTCACCTGAAATTCTCTTGACTATGAAAGGGATTTACTTTCAAAGTTCTACATTGTAGTAGATACCTTAAATATATATTGCAGGTGATGAGACATTAGTGAGTTAATTTATAAAAATGATCACTTCATGGGATGGGCTTGAGAGGAGACTCTGCAACCTGCGCGCCCGTCCTAATGACACCCTCAGGGCGATGTGCTTCCCCCTCACAGAGGAAATACCTCTGAAGAGAGGATGAGAAGACACGGCATAATGAGGGCAAAGGGCAGGGTAAAAACAGCATTCCTTGCAGATAATATGTCACAGAAAGACCAACAGAATCAAAAACGTTTACACCTAAGAAGAGAATTTAGCAAGATTTCTTGAAAAAAACTAAGTGTAAAAGTCAGTAATACGCCCTCATAGCAGGAAAAACCAATCTGAAAATAACCAACTTTTCAAGAAATTATAAAGCTAAACATAGACATTTTTATCCAAAGTATGCAACGGTATGTATAAAAGGTATTTAGTACACAAGAAAAATAGTAATAATTGATAAACATAATTTCATGCTCTTGAAAAACATGATGCAATGCTATGAAATGGCAGAACTGTAACCCATTAGTAAAATATTTTGTTAATTAAAAGTTCTTCTGGGTTTTTAAAAGTGACCAATTTATTCCAAAAAATATCAGGAGGATATATATTCATAATATATGAATCTTCTTCAAAGAACAAGCACAAAATTGGGAATTATCGTGTCATATAAAAATCAAGCATATGTTTGGATAAGAGTTTTTAAATTTTATTATGGAAAGTTTTAGAGAGAAATAGTATTAGAAAGGCTAAGATAATAAACTGTGTCCCCCTCCTATATTCATCAAAAAGTAGTAGGTTTGCAAAATAGTAATTCTCTAACTTGGTCATTCCTTATTTGTTTGCTAGAATACTTTTGTAAAAATGTTTTTTCACTCATTTTATCTACACAGGTTCTCATTTAATCTAAGGAATATTATTGAAACATTCAACTATTCCTGTTTCCCCTCATTTGCTCATTTAAAAATTGTCATTTTAAATACCATGTACACAATCAGCACACACACGCGAGTCGGATAAAACCCTAAACCCAGCTCACTGAGAAAACATTGTCATCTTGAATAAATCATATTGTACTTGGAGTCAGTAGCAAGAAAAAATATTTTAAAAATGAGGGTTTCACAACATCAAAATTAAAACTCACACAGCAAATTCACCTCCTACAGCTAATTCTCAAGTCCACTTTTGCAATCATGAGGTTTCTAGATTCTGGTGATGTGCTCTTTCCTCTGGAATTTGTAGAAATTACGTTTCTAACACGCCTTATGTATGTTCTCCTTGATGTATCCGGGAGAACACAGTACTGGGCAAAGGAGGAGAATGAGGAATCCACAGCCGCTGTCACAACAAATCTACCGGCGAGGCCAGGTAAGTGCGTCTTATCCTCTTTTACATACACTTCTTCCCCCTGCTCAGGAATATTTTATTTGTTTATCTCCGAAAGATATTTTTCTGTCAGTATAAAGCTTTATGGAAAGGATTTTCCTTTAATGCTTAATCTTCCATTCTCCATGGCTTCTGATGAGATACCAGTTACCAGAATACTCTGCAGCTTCTCTCTTGTTGCTTTCAATAGTCTATGACTTGCTAGATTTGTATGCTGGAGCTTAGGCTACTTGGGTAAGTTATTGAATGTCTTGGATGTGCAGACTATTGATATTTATGAATTTAGTATGATTTTATACTTTCATTTCAGGTTTTATACTTTCATCTGCAAATTTCCACCATGTATTTACATACCCACCCACACACAAATTCTATATAATATACAGATACATATGTGACCCATAATTCTTATATTTTCATTTATTCCTACATACATAATTTTATTTGTCCAATAACCTTATAAACAATGAGGTAAAGACTGTGTATAGTACAGCAAATATTTACTTACTGTATTAGGTTTGGCCTTTTACAGATATATATTTATCTGAATATTTTTCTCTAAGTACATGTCAAACACGGGAATGAATTTTTTTCAGATGCAGTCTACCTATATAATCTCTAACTTGACTAATAATTCCCAATCCTTCTGCCTCAACCTCCCTATTGCTGGGATTACAAGCATGCGTCACCACAATTGGGTCATTTACTGGGATTGTAGTACTGTACCAATACGTGAAATCAGATTACTCACCTTTCTCAGTGTTTTTGATGAGATTTATATTACTGCTGTTACTTTTTTTCTTTTTTTAGAAAGATGACTTGTATGTACAGAAACTCCTGGACTAATTATTTTAAGAATGTCTTATCAGATGGAGCTATTGAGATTTCTGCTTGATTTTCTTTTCTGTCTGACAAGGATTGATCAGAGGTTTTCTTAGATACTTTAAAGAAATAAATCTCTTTTGTTAAGGGAAACTATTTCAATTTAACATTCAGAAAAGTAAGATAGTTTCTGAAAGAAAATTCAAGTTGTCATGGGAAATCATGTTCCAGGATGACTTATATTTGTTTTAAGAATCAAATGTCAAGTGTGAAACTGTTGCTAATTCACATTATACATGAAAATGCATTTGTTAAACTGCAGTAAGACAAAAAATTCCTAAAATTTCCAAACTACAATATTAATATAAAATGTTGGTGAACATGATTACAGAAAGATTAGTTGTTTGTACAGTGATGCCTCTCATGTATAAAATCGACAGACATAATATGGATTTAGAAAAGATATTTCCAATTTCTAAAACCAATAGCTGACATAAAAATTCCAAAAAAGTCTTTCAACTTTGCCAAGAATACTAGGATCTTCAGTATAAAGTGGAAAAAAACGTAAATTAAAATGTTATAGAAGAAAAAATCCTAAGCACATTAAAAGCCAAAGAAATGGAAACATTTCTTAAAGTGGCAAAAATTTAAAAAATGGAATGAAGTCATGTATTGACATTGTGCGAGATGGTAATTCTAATATTTCAGTGGTACAAGGTTTGACTGATAAAGGCTATGGAAGAGTCCATAAAACAAATGTTCAAGTTAAAGGGACCTATAACATCAGACTCAGGAAGTTTATGTGTGGATTTTTTGGGGAAAGAAACACATACAGGTGCACATGAGGTAAAAATAATTCACACCAATGTGGCTAAATATGTGTTGAATCAGTAAAATGCATCATCAGGGGTTTGTATTTGATAATTATTTTGGGGTTAAATGTAAGTAGAACTAAAGAACAATGGAAAGCATAATGTTTAGTTGATGCTTGTTCCAATGTTCATATTTTCTTATGAAAAAACAAACACAGAATTTATACAGAAAATGAAAAGCTACACATATGTTTCATACATTTTGTTTAGGAAATGAAATTTATCTTATTTTGCTTTACTGCAATTAAGATTGATGTTAATACAATCATATAGAGAGGAGGTTGACTTTAAAGTTTGGAAAGAAGTGTTAATATAGAATAGAGGCAGACAGAATACTGAAAGATTAGACATGAGAAAAGATGACTTTTGGAAGATGAATTTTGTGCACTGTCTCTGCCCGCAGAGAAATCTGTCAATTGTAGTATTGTATCTCATGTCATGGACCATTTGTGTATTCAGGTCATACACCAGGGTGCAAAGCTGTGAGGACAAAGCCGAAGGTGCAGTGCAGACCACTGGAAGTTACAGATGCCGGGCATCTGGGTTGTCTCTAGATGAGTAGAGCCAGGCTAAGAGAGAAAACTGTGTGGTCAGCAACCACCAAGGCCTTAAGACCAAAGCTGCCAACGTCCTTCAGAACTCAGTTCACCACCATCCGGGTATAGTGCTGGCCATGGACAGACAAGATTTAGTGTTTACACTGCACGGTGATGCCTTTATGTCCTGCTATTCCTCATTTTCAGAAAAGAGTGTTCCACTGCAAGGCAGAAGTATTTAGCGTTCTTTCTGATGTTCAAAAGACTCAGAGCTGAGTTTGTTTTGCATCTCAGAGGAGGCTTTGGACTTGGACCTTTCAGTAATGTTGAAACTTTTAAGATTTTGGCAACTCAGATGGACTAAATGCATTTTACACAATCAGATGTGCATGAGCCTTTTGGCAGCCAGATGCAGAATGTTACGGTTACATCTAAAATGTCCCCTCAAATTCTGATTGGATGAAGGTCCCAATCAGAAAAGTGTGAGCTGGAACCCTCTAGGGTTTGCTTGGCTCCTGCCATCCTTCCCTGTTTCCTGGCTGCCATGAAATGAGCAGATTTTCTCTGCCACCTTTTTCCAAGATATTGTTACTGCCATGGACGGAACCTAGTGAAAATGTGAGCCAAAATAAATCTCTTTTGATGTAAGTTGTGAATGTCTGTTTTGTTTTTCTTTGCAGTAATGAAAAGGTGATGAATACACTTCTACAGTGAAATAACTTTTGCTACCTGCCACTGTCTTCTTCCACAATGTATAATTTTTTATCAACTCCTAGGTTCTGCTTTCATGTTCCCTGGAGTCTTGCTCTTATCTTAGAGGCTCGCAAGATACATCCTCGTTCTGAATATCAGTTTCATGATTGGAAAGAAAACTGAAGAAATAGTAATTTCATGGAATCCTATTTCCATCTCATTTCTGATAGGGATATGACCTACCAGACTGCAGAAAAGAAGCAATTCTTTCCTAGTGAAATCAGAAATGGAGATACGACATTGAGCTCTCTGCATCTCTAATATTGAGTGATGTAAAAGGATCAGTTTATCTAATAATACACCATGATGGGTGTAACTTTATCTGTCTTCTTGGTACCTTAAAAGAGAATGTATTACCAGAATAAGAACCTCTCTGGTTGTTCTTCCTTCGCTGACCTCCTGGGATACCAGGTGTTTATTTCCTGGCATAACATAGCTAGGACTAGTGAGCAAATACACATGCCATGGACAGCTTGTACATGTCTCATCAAAGTCATTGGGTGATGTTTAAGAGCTCTTAGCAAAACTGCCATGAAAGCTGCTTAAACTGTGTGCTGTAGTACTAGCTGACAATATTCGGAGTTCTAATGCTCAGTTCTCATTAGCAACAAGCCCAATAACAATGTAAAGAGAAAACCAAAATCAGATATGGCAGGTACATACTGATTCTATTCCCTTAGAGGCTGAAAGAGAGACAACAGCATAAGAACACAGCAGGAAAAGACCTTTCCCCATGATCCTGGTCAACATTTCCGGAAGGCAAACAACCCAAGTACATGCACAAGGCTGAAAAGCACAGAACCACAAGTGGAGACTGTTGCTCACAACAGAGATTGCTGAATTCCTCCAGGAGATTGGCAAGTAAACACTCTAGGAAAGAACAGAAAGAAAAACTCATCGAAACCACCATGAAGATTACTTAAAGATAAAAAGAGATAGAAGGAATAAAGGAGTTGTTTTCCTTGCAGTATGGGTTGTCCAAGAAAGACTGCTGCCTAGCGTCCTTGTGTCTCTGTTTTACTAACCAAAGACTGACTACTTGGTTTCAGGTAGGTAAAGCAATGGGGGAAAAAAAGAAAAGAGAAACATTAGCACTCCAGGCAGCTCCAAGTGCAAGGCAAAAAATGAAAGAACTTTGAGTGCTAGGTCTAGCACATATAACGCTATTCCTAGGTTATGTATTTATTTATGACCAAAAACTTTCTATACTGGAAAGTTAAAAGGAATTAAATAATTTATTTGTGCACATATATTTTATTATGCATATATAATATAGATGTCTGATGTCTACACATTCAAATCGAGATTCCAAACTTTGATTTAATTAGGAACCAAAATTCATTATTATTTATATAATAAAGAGCTCATAGAATAAGGTCATAAAATGGTAACGGATTTTTGCCTGTATAATATAGTTTCTCGTTTTGAATTTGTTAAAATACACAAACTACAATTCATGCGTGTAATGCTGTGGCTCAACTTATAGTTACTGTGTGAATGTACCACCGGATTTAAACACTCTGTCTTACAATGCAGAGAAAGTGACTGCAAATAAAATAGAAAAAAGAAAAGCATGCCTCACTTTACCTGCAGCCTTGCTCATATTTTCGAGAAGGATCGACGTCTGACATTAAAATAGAGAAAATGATAGATGTCATAAAAGGCCCAGAGATTTCAATAGTCCTTATGAAGGAATGACAAAGCATCCAGCACTTAATGAAGGAGGCAGGGGCACCTATCTTCCTTTTAATAATTAGCTTTTTAGGTAATCTGTTTTGATATGTAAGACCTTGCTTTATTTTTGCTGAACAATATTGATTATATCAAGTAGGTGCTGATGGGGTCTAATTTATCAATTCACTAGCGCCAAAAATTCTTAATTTAAGTTTATTACTCATTGTGCTAGAACATCTACGCTCAACACAAAATATATTACAGTGAAAGGACGGTAGGTGACGGTGGTTTTCCATTTAATAGCACAGTTCTTCCTGCTCACAAGTGGTGGAAACTGAAATCTTGACTGCTTATTACAATATTAACACTGTGTTCTCTTCCACTACAGAGCCATACCTACTCTCTAATATCAAATATTATCAGAATTATAGATTCTATTTTATCAATGAGTAAATATTTTGCTTTTATAGAATTGATAACATGTCCCACTAGTGCTATTTTAATATTTTCTCAGCTGTAGTTTTTCTCCGCCTCAGAAGATGCACGTGGTGACTTCCACACTTCATCACCGTACAGGCTCTCATACCAGGTCATCATAACGTCCACTTGGTCCGGGAACATTAGATTGAACACATTTTCTTTTGGAGACATTCACTTGCTCTTGCTTTTTCTTAAGAAAATGTATGTCTAGTATAACTAAGTACTTTTGGATTCTTATGGTAAAATTTTTATCGTTTACAAATTTTACCTCTGTATTAAAATCAATAGTGATTTCTGTGACAGTCCTCAAAAAGCCTGCTTCGTTGTAGGTGCTAGAACCTTTGTCAGTGACTCACATTGCCTTACTGGAATCTCCAGACCGTTTTGGGCGTCTGTTATTTTCTCTAGGTATTTTCATGTCCAGTACTGCTCCTGAAATCTTTGTTCTGCAAAGCTTTAAAGCAAGATTCGAGTGCCAGCATATGGTCTTGGGAACAGGGATTCTTCAGACCCTGAGCCCAAAGCCCTTCACACCCAAATTCCCATTATAATTTGAGTTGTGGAAAGAAGTGCCCCACAAGTTCAGCGTGGCTACTAACGCCGTCTTCTCAAATGACAGAACCAAAGGTGGACTCTGCGATACTTTGCGCTTCTTGTGTTCAGTGACTCCCTCTGTCCTTATTTACTTGGCAGATGCCAGGGAGCTGGAGAAGGTCATGCCTTCCTCAGACTCCTGGGAAACCTCTTTGGGTTAACTGATTAATAATAATAAAGAGTATATATATTATGCAAATGACCTTATTTGAGATTGTACCTGAGAGAGCTTTAAAGAAATGTTGCTTTCCATCTCTTACATAATACAGGATAGATCACAAAAAGTGATATGACCTAACTTCAGACAGAGTCTACGCACAAGGTACACTAGTAAACCAATGGTTCCATGTTTAGAACAAGTTTGTTTGACCATTACCAAACAAGTCCCCCATCCCAGGTTAAATGTCTGTGAATCTCTTGCTTCACAGACACCCAAAAGATGAATCAAAATCATTCTTTTCTACAAATGCTAAGATGACACTGAAAGGCCTTTGTAGAACATTTCATGTCTCCTTCAGAGTTGTACATACTACTAATTAAAATCAAGTTGTACATTTTTCTCCTGAAAGAACACAGGGCTAGGCTTTCTTAGAAGAGGCATGCAATAAATATTTTAGTGCACTTGGTGGTGCATAAAACCACCCTTGGAAGACTAAGGCAAGAAGATAACAAGTTTGAGATCACCCTACAATTATATAGTGAAACATTGCCTTCAAATGTAAAAGAAGGTAAAATAAAATAAAAAGACATTTTACATCTCAGGTAAATCCTGGAGAGTTAAATTGAAAGTCATAAGAATGCCTTCAAACAAATCCTTTTCATATTCCAATGGGACAAAAGCAATTCCTAATGTTTTCTAGTTTGCCCCAGGCTGCGCTAAAAAATTTAAAATAAATTTTTGATCTTGTCTCCCTCCCAGAGGGTGACAGACCAAGTACAATGGGCACATATGCTCAGGACTCATTCACACTAGACTGTTCACCACTCAGCCAACTGGTCACATAATATAGGACTCAATGAGCCTACATTTCCACCCAAACAAAATCCTGTCAGTATAACTGTGTAGATTCTGGTAGTTGTTGGTCTTAATGCTGTTGGCTTGTGCATTTCATCGGTTATATCCAGAAACCCAAATGTTCCAGTAGAACCAGTGTGTAAACTAGCTGCGAGAAATACTGCAGCACATACCAGCTTGAGTGTGTACCCACTAAAGAAGGCTGCTCCTTTTCCACGCCCAAGGAAGCATCATTCTCTCCCAATATCTCACTGACATGGATGGATTTTCCTTAGATGACGCCACAACCCAAGACCCCAGTGTTGGTAGTAACTTTACATTTAACTTTCACTCAGTGAAGCTCATAGACTATGCTTCCAAAGACACAGGAACACGGGAAGTTTGTGCTTGGTTTTTTCTGAATTCATTCTCTGCTTTCCAGTGATCCTGGTATACTCACTGTTTTCTGGCTAAATGTAACCAGAAAGCAGAAATCAGAAATGAATGGTAAACAATTGTACCTGAAGTCTGATTCAGGCTGATAAATCTCATTAAGATTGCTGCTTTCCCAGCAGTAAATGTTTCCATACAGTAAATATATTGATTTCCTGGAGAGAGCACCACCTAGTCTTTGAGGTATTTTCCTATCACTTCCCTCCAATTTTCTACCACAGTCTGCAGCATTCATCTCTAAACTATCACAAATCATCACATTTGCTCTTTCTCCTCACAGGCATTGCCTTTCACAACTCAAACTGCACTTGCCTTACATTCACCCCATGCTGAGACACCCTGGAGTGAACTGTACTAAATTCTCACAATAGTATGTTATCTGGGCATCTACTATGAATAGAAGTTCAGCTCCCTCGTCCCAGAGTTTGACTCTCTCTCTTAGACAAGATCTCCTGTACCATAACACATTCAAATGGCTCAAAACCTGGGCCAGAAGTTCTAAATGCAGAAACATTTCTTTGACTCAGCAGATAGACTCCCATTTTCCTGCTGATTCCTCTTTCTGATATTTGGACATTTAATTTAAAGTGTCCCACATGTTCTTCCTCAACTTATACTGTTAGGTGCCATGCATTATCCCTGTCCTCCGCTTCATTTCTGCTCAGGTACTAGGGGGCTGACTTCCATAATACTTAAATTCACCTTGCCCAGAACCAGTATGCAAAATCTTTGAAATTGTTTTCTATCATATTAGCTTATTTAATTTTTACTCTGTTCTACTCAAGGGCTATGTTTTTCCTATAACACCAGGAAGAACACAAAGTATATTCCCAACACTAAGGTCAGGTAGCTTCAAACTAGACAAAGGTCAGACAAAAAGGATAAGGATTTCTAACAACAGAAACAAGTTTCACAAGTGAGAAAGCTCTGCTCTTAGGTCTCATACAGACACTGCACCCCTGCCCAAGTAAAATAAAGTGGGCTTTGAAATGCACAATCGAACCACTCACATTCAGCTCCTTTTCAGTTCTCCTTAGGGCAGCCTTGCTAGGTGCTGTGGTACTGGAATCCCACTACGGCTGGGAGCTCTCAAAGCAATGTTAAAGCATTGATAGAAAAGTTAGAAGTAAATGTATAGGATTCACACTCATGCCTAATATAATTGTGCAGAGTAAAATGTGCACAGGTATGCACAGCCCCCTAACCATATGTGATACATATTATTCCTAGGGAAAGAAGAGTTTCTAAATTCATATTCCTCAGTAATAATTCATGCCTGTAATAAAAGAAATACTGTACTTTTTATATAATTGAGTCTCCACTTAAACAAATCTTCAATTTTTCAAAATATAGAAATTATACTGACTTCTAAATCTGTTTTAGGAGGGAAAATATATTGCTTGTCACTTAGAGTCTATGAGAACAACTAATATGAAAATATGGGGAAAGCATCATGAGAAACTACAATTTTTCATGGCTGGGAACCCAAAGCAATTAATGTGTTCAAGTACATTAGAAGTAATTCTGTGGTAGTGAATGAAATATTTTGTCAAGTCACCTGCCTACTATAATAGCTCAAGATGTTGACATGGATTTGAATATCAACCTAGACTGTTGAGTATCCAATCAGTTGTTTTACTTGGTTGTCAGCATATAACTGATATATTGTTTCTATATGGAACAAAAACTATAAACAGAATGTTTAGGCTGTAAAGACATTACTACCAGGTCAGTCTGTGCCAATGTTTAGGGAAAAATAAAATAAGACTTTTAAAAAAAAAACATTGTCAGGTAATAGAACTCACTTGTTCTTTGGAAATAGAAACCTGCAGCTGAGAATACCTGGGATGTTGCTATACTTGTTGCCACTTTGAACTTTCTAAATCCATATTAGTAAAGCATTCATTTCACTTTATTTTTAATGAATGATTCTTAGTTTAAAGGAATCTGTGAGTTCTGGAAAGGAGAGACTGAAATACTCAAATTGGATTTACTGTTGGATTGATAATATTTTCATGTTACAAATGAAATTGAAAGTCAGAAACAAGGTGCAGTTAGTAGCATAAAATAACTGAAAGGTAAAATTGTATAATTTTTTAAGAGACATTTCTTCAGGTTTTAACTTGTTCATCTTTCAATAACATGATTCAAAAGCTACAATACTGTGAAAATTATGCTGAAAAGTAAACGAAGATAACAGTGACATTCAGTTATAAGTGCAGTTATTGAGACAAAACACAGCTTTGAAATATGAAAGACGAAGAGACGCTCAGAATTAATGTGGATTTTCATGTTTCCAGAGTGTATAGTTATTGCTATTGTTAGATCTTGATAATTATATTACATGGATGACTCAATTGTAGTGGATTGATAACTGATGGTCAACTCAGAAGCCACAGCTGAACTCAGGAAGCACGGTACTGGGTGCGGGAGGCCCTCCTGGGGACTGTTGCCAGCAGCATAAGAGGCAGAATTGGAGAAGAATTTAGGCTGTTGGGAGCAGAGAAAGGCTGTTGGGAGCAGGTGGAAGCTGTGAGGAGCTGTTGGTTCTGGTGGAGGAGCTTGTCATGCTGGCTTTCCTGATGAGCTCGGCTGTTCTCACACTTCGAGGAGCTCAGGACTTGTTGGCACTAAGAATAGCCTCCATTTCTTTTGGAGGAGCTCCAGTTTTCGCCTTCAGTTTGGATGGCGCTTCTTGGCTTCTAGTGTAGACTCTTCAGCTTATGCCTTGGATCCTTCAGCCTTCCGTCCCACATCCATTGGCCTCCTGATACAGACATGCGTGGAACTCTGCAGTGAACACCAGACCTTGGACTGATTCCTTCGGCCTTCAGTGTGCAGACACCCTCTGCAAACTTCCTCATATGACTCTTTTCCTGACTGTCATAAGCCAATATTGTAATGATTTTATACATTTGTATATCTTGTGACCATTGAAGACCAAGCGGCAAATGTGGATTTCTGAGTAAACAACTTTAAGACAAAAATTCTTGAGGTGAAGGACCACTGGTTTATACAAAGAACAGCAAGGAAGAGGCTAGAATGGTGAAGTAGAAAGAGGTAGATCAGAAATAGTAGATGATGCTGTTAGTGTGTTCACAGGGATCCAAGTTTTACAGTGTCTCATAGAACATTGTTCTACATTAAGAAAGTAATGCAAACTCTTAAGACTATTTAAAGAAAAAGACATGTTCCAATTAAGACAATAGAATTCTGCAAACTGTGTTGAGAGCAATGGTGCAGGAAAAGGCAAAACTAGATAAATGGCAACTACAAGAAGTAGGCTAAAGATTCTGATTTCTTAACTGAAGGTGAGGACTTGGACTCAAAGAAAGTAGTCAAACTGCAGATATATTTTGTAGGTTATTATCTTGACATATTACACACTACTCCTAAAGAATGACAGAGGAGTTACAGTGCTTTGGTTTAGATGTGCGTTTCCTGACATACGTGTGTTAAAGGCTTGCTTTTTCCAGGGTCATGCTATCAGGAGATGGCAGCTTTAGGAGGAGAAGTCTAGTGAAAAGGCTTTCTGTCGCTGGTGGTATGTGGTAGGACTTTGGAACTACAGTGCCCTTTCTCTCTGTCCTCCTGGAGTCATGATGTCAGTGGTTTTTCTCTGCCATGTGCTCCCGGAATGATGCGCCACCCCGCTAAAGGCCCAAAGGAAAAAGGTGGAAGGATCACAGGCTGCAACTGTTACTGTTTGTGGTCTCACAACAAGGAATGAAGTCATGAACTAAAGTAGGAAGTTAAGAGGATTTCCTTGGAAATGAGAAGAAAAAGAATAGCTCATGGATTTCCGGGAGGCTCATGGTCAAGCAATCCAGAGCTAGTTATACATAAGCACAGCACAGGTATTGCTCAGTTGTTTAGTTTCCACCTAGTACAGGTGGCTCTGTGGATTTAAAATGACTAACTAAAACTCCATCTGTCCAGTTCACTTCCTCAGCATGTAAGGTTTAAAGGAAACTGGGATTTTAGGAAATAAACCTGGTTACTTTGTGCTTTAAATACCTCAGAACTTAGAGACTTAGTAGTACATGACGGCTCTTCCCTTTAGCAGGAACTGAGCAGCATTCAGTGCTGCATGGGCAAGTCCATCCTTGGCCCACAGTCCTAGTTCATTGTCCATTCTTTTTTTCAAGTCCCATCAATGTGGCTAATTACCCAATCTATCTCAGGCCCTTCTCCTAGCCAGCTGTCTCAAAAACTAAGTAAACTGTTTTAAACAGAACCTTCAAAACTATAGAATAAAACAGCAATGATTATTTTCAAGTTCTATTTATCACTTCTCTTTCTGTAACTCTGTTATTTCATTATAGTCACAGGAAGCGCACAAAGATGGGAAGAAAATGTTTCCCTACTCATATGGAATCATGGTTATTATTAGCTGAGATAGGATGACTGTGCGAAGAACTGGATTAGGATTCAGAATACCAAGAGCTCAAGTTTTATAAGTGATATGTATTATCTACCATACTAGGCATTTGAAAAAAATCTAAAGTTTAGGTTAAGCATATGGCCTGGATATACATATATAAGAGTTACTGCATCTAAATTGCATTTAATCCATAATTCTTTGAATACCCAATTTTGGAGACTGGTAGTTACTTTTATGATACCCAAAGGGTAAACATAAACAGATAAAGTCTAAGTAAAGTGTTAAACACAATGTGTTTTAATATTTACAAAATGAAATAATGAGAGGAAATCAGAAAAATAAATGGAGAAAAAGTTTGCAAAATAAAAGTAGCAAAATTAGTTGACCATACAAACAGTATCCTGGAAGCCATGAAATGTACAATGTGTAAGAGCTAACGAGCCATCCCTGTGACAACCAGCTAGAATAAAGATTGAGAAAGAATTATTAGATTTAAGAATGTGATCACTGTCAGCTTTAACAAAAGCAGTTTAGAACTACCAGTGAGGAAGAAAACGATTAAAGTCAGAGATATTTGTGAGAGAAATTAGTGATCCTAAGTACAGAAACCCAAAGAGTAAATAAATAACTTCCTGTGTTGTTAAGGAGTGAACGGGGCTGCGGGTGATTGTTGTTCTTTGCTTTATTATTAAAATGCAATGACAGAAACGATACCTCTGTGAGGCTGTGACTAATGTGGTAAAGAGGAAAAGGAGCTTATGAAATGGGAGAAAGCATAAATATAAGAGAAGACCCAGGAGCAGACAAAAGACAGGGACTCTTAAGTAGAGTTTAAACAAGTCAACAATAACTGGGAAAAAATTGTGTCTATGTCCAACAGTGACCCAAATTATTGACATGGCAGAAGCTTGTAAGGCACAATATTTTAAAATTGTTTCAATTTTCTAACTCACAGAAGTCAGTACATTGACAAAGAATGCAGGAGAAAAAGTTATGAACATTTAAGAGAGAACTAGAAGTTATTTAGCAGAACAGAGAATATATATGGAAGAGCGTTCATTGTTTGATGGTCTTGTGGTTTCTGATCTTGAATATGAAATGAGACAAGTATGAATTTCTATTTTCTTACAGGTCTATTTAATTTTAAAGGTTGAGGCTTAGAATTGTAAAAGAGTTTAAATTAAAATCCAGATGTTATTTTCTTCATCTTCAAGAGAAGGGAGTCAAATGAAAGATAAATTTTCCATACTGATAGTACATAGAAAAACTGGAAAATGAGAGAAGACCTGAGAGGAAGTTCTGTGGAGTGAGGCAAGCTGGGAGCTCAATGGTTCTCAAATTTGGTGTAGTTAAAATAATATTGTAGGAAGAAGACTAGATAGAACTTATGAGAAAAAACACAGTATAATAGAGAGTATGATGTTTAACACTGAATATAGCTTAGGTAGTGACTTTTAAGACAATGTGAATCATGGGTTCATGGCAGTCAGTCATTCAATAAAGCAAGGGAAGCATCCTTATGTAATAGATGTTTTATTACATGATATTCATCAGAGTAAACATTTGAAAATGTATTGCTCAATCCAGGGGATGATGTAGAGGAAATCAAATGACACCTGAATTTTCTGAAATGATAGCAGCAGAAGTAAAAAAACAGCAACAGTAACATCAACAAAACCCCAGGCGAATAACGTTTATAGAGAAAATCACATCCTCAGAACAGAAATAATCTCTCACGTAAAAAAGATGACAGCCATAATGAAGGATTTTCTCAGTGAATGTAGAATAAACAGATTTTTTGAAAGACAGAAGCTTAGTAGAAGATAGAAACTATGAATGTCCAACACAAGAGAGTAATAAAATTCATGAAATAAATTCAAAGATATTAAGAAAATTAAAAATTCCTTTGGAAGTTTGCTAAACCAAGTAAACAAAAGTGAAGACAGAATATCAGTCTTAGCAGAGGAATACACTTAGTGGTCATGAAAGCAAAAATCTCTTAAAAATAGCAAGGCACCATGAAAAATCAATCCAACAGCTGCAAAATGATGCTAAAATGACCAATTTAAGATTGGACAGAACCAATGAAAAAGCAGGACTCAGTGCAAATGACATACAAAAACTTTGCATAGAAGCAGAAAACTTCGCAAACATGGAAAAGAATTTGATATACAGTTAAGTGAGTCATAGAGAACTTCAGTTAGCCATGACCAAAATAAACCTATACCAAGACACATAATAATCAAGATTCCAGAAATTCAATGCTGGCATAGAGTATTAAAATTTATTAGCAAAAGTAAAGAAATAACCTATGAAGGGAAGATAATCATTCATAGCAGTCCTCTTAACTCATACCCTTAAATCAAGAGGAGCTTGTAGCGAAATTCTTGGAGTAAAATTATTCAGTTTAAGTACTTCTTGAAAGAAGACAACCTTTCTTGAAAGAAACAGCCTTCAACCAAGAGTGATGTACCCTGAAACACTCTTGCAGAATCAATAGAGAAATAAGATGCTTCCATGACAAAGAGTAACTGAAGAAATTCATGAACATCAAACCAACTCCACAACATGCTCTGAAGGGTGTTTTAGAAAGACATGATAAAGACCACAATTCCAAGATCACCAATAGAAAGCAGCCAGCAGGCAAAGCAAGCAATTAGTTAGAGCAGAAAAAGAGAATCAACTACAGAAAAATAATATGAAAACAATAGTCCAATACATATCAGTTATAACTATCAAAGCAAATGGTCTCAATTCACCAATCAAAAGAAACAGACTGGAAGAATATATCAAGGAACAAGATCCAACAATTTGCTGCCTACAATAATCACTTTTAACTAAAAAAGTTTTCATATACTGAAAAATCAAAGGATTCAAAGCAATTCTCCATGTGACAGGAATCTGAAAAAAAGAAGGGGTAGCTCTTCTATTTGCAGACAAAGTGAACTTAAAGCCAAGACTGATCAAAAGTATCAAAGAAAGTCATTACATACTTGATGGGGGAAAACTCCAAGAACAAGATATAACAATCATAAATATATATGCAGCAAGTATTGGTGCATATATATTTACTCAAATGCAAGCACTTTGTCAGTGAAAAGGGGGCAATCACAACAGATCCTACAAAAATGTGGATCAACGTTCATACTTATTTCACAAACCTTTTACTCCGATAAGATGGAAAACATCTTAAGAAGAAATGGACAGATTCCTAGATACATAGGAATGTATACATATAAAACTACATAAAAAAATTTGAAATAGACCAATATCAGTGAATGAAATTGAAAATATCACTAAAGACCTACCAACAAATCTTTTGTAAATGAATGGGGCAGAAGGGAGGTGGAAAAATTGAAGTATAGCCATGTATGGGTGCAAGTTCCACAGGATGACTGTGAACATTATCTAAAATGTAACAATAAGTTTAATTAATGATAAAAATATATCACTCATCAAAAAGAAGATTGCTTTATAAGGTACCATAAATTCACATAGAATACTATTGAATGCAGTAAAACAGTAATGATGCAGGATAATAATGTGTAGACTACGGAAAATGACCATAGCAAATTTGTTGACTGGTAAGGAGAGTTTATAAATACTAGGCCAGGTGTTAAATAAAAATAATAATTTTGACAATGATTTAATTAAATTTGTATACATTTTTGAATTTAGGAGAATATACAGAGAATGGCAGTGTTTAGAATTGTGCTCAATGATGTGTCCTAAGTAGTTATTCCTGAACATTATATGACTTTTGAGTTTAATGTTTTAAGGTTATTTTCTTTAAAATTTGAGCATATATCTCTGACAAAAATCACAAACTATTTTTGAAAAGATGTCACATTTAAGTAGTGCTTAATACACTGAAAAGCTATTGTTTGTCATTACTGCATTACTTTTCTTCTCAAATTTACATAAGCCTTATATAGAGTCCCTAATCACTTATTCTTTAAATACTATGGTTATATATATAAATATCTATCAATCCTTTCAATGTGAACATAAAAGCTTTATCTTTAGATGGCATTTTAATTTATCTTTAAAATGAAACTTTTGGAGCCTGTATCATTTAATTTGAAATATCACCATTGGGGCTAGGGATATCGCTCAGTGGCATTAGCGCCTGCCTGGCAAGCGCGACGTCCTGAGTTCAGTCCCCAGTACTGTGAAAAAAAGAAATATTGACCATTTTCTTCACAGTACCCCATATTTTCACTAACTATGGAAATTATTATGAAAATGATCTAAATGATCAAAATGGGCACTGGATATTTTTATTGGCTTCTTTGGCTCCTAGAATTTTTCTTTTGATGTTTTAAACCCAGGTTTGTTTGGTTCTGTATTTACTCAATTTCATGGTATTACTGTTTACAGTAAGTATGATGTAAATTGTGTCAGTCTACTTAGAGCTAAACTGATCTGAAGATAGTGGTAAAATTTTAAATAAAATTATATAATCAGATAATGCTACAAATATGAAAGAGCTATGCCTGTATATTTCCACGTGTAATTAAATGACTGTTTAATCATGATTAATCCACATATGATAGAGGAATAGAATGTAATTTTTTTTCCATAACACATAACTGAGAGTATTAAACTCTAGAAGCAGGATTTATTGATGATTCATGGAAATCAATTTCTTTAAAATGCATTTTAAGGACATAAACAAGCAATGTGGTTGCCAAGGGCAAAATTAAGCATAAAAACACATTGCCTCTGAGGCAGAACAAAATCGTTTCTTGCAGGGAACAATACTGCAAAGTCGCAGCATGAGACCTGAATTCTATTTCAGGGAAGAGAGAAGAAAAAGAAAAACACATTAATAATACGCTTCTGTCCGTGATCACAGAAATCTAAATTTTCTAACTTGGATATGTATACTACAGTAAGTGCACTTTTGGTGTATGGCTTTTGAAAGTTAACTGTTATCATGCTTATAGTATTAAACTATGTCTTTTGGATTCATTTTACTAAACGTAGATTGATCATGAGGATTAATTGTTTGGATTACTTTTTTCGTCTTCTTCTGTTAAGGTGTTACAGAGAAAACCGTTGTTTGATTTCATAAATCATAGAGAAAAAGAAGTATATGTTTTAAAACTGTTTTCAAAGTAGTATTGGGTGTAGTTTCTGGGGTATACGGCATATATTTTTGTGATATCAAATAGTTCTCTGTTATGATTTTTCCTTCAACATATATGCCTTGGATATTTCTCCTTGCTTCTCTTCCTGCTGTAACTGTATTACTTAAATCACAATAAGGAGTTTGGCCTACTAGTTTCTCTTAAGCCTTGCCCAACTTCCCCCTATGGCTGAACTGGGGAGTGAATGAGTTGCCCTGCACCTCAGGCCCTGGAGAGACCCACCCTGGATTATTTAGTCATCTGACAGCATAATCAGTTCTAAGTCTGAAATCAACCTATGTTCCAATATGGGATTTTTACTTTGCTGTACATTTTATTATTGTGTCACTTGAATAACTAACTGTACTTTATTTCTTTTAGTAGCTCCTTGAAAGCACACTCTCCTGTTCTCAGATAATGAATAAAGCAAAAGCATAGCAATGTCCAGATGGAAAAAAAAATAGCTGAATACACATAATCATCATGAAACTTCACACTGTGATATATTATCTCTGATGCCATAGAGCAGATGTGCTATATTTAGTCTTAATATCCTGGAAACAGCATGAATTCAAAATTGTGCATTCATCAGCGCCTATAGGAAACTATTTCATTTTCCATATTTTTTTCTTTTCATTGTTACCAAGAATGTCCTCTCTTCTTATCTCTCTTGCTCCTTTTTATTGCTATGATTTTCAATGGAGACTGGAAACTTTCTACTGATACCTTTTATGAAATTTGGATTCATTCACTATTTTTATTTTGTTTAAAGTATTTTACTTAAGGCTATAAAATGTTTACTTTTGAAATTATCAGTCATTTATACACAGGGAAAAATTTCTGTCCTAAATTTTAGGGTTTTTGTCATAATTTTTTATGCTCAAGTATCTAAGTTTCTTTACAATCAACTGCACAAACTCCCACAAGATTTCTATGCTTGTGATTATTAACTGCTTTAGTGCCAACTTTTGGAGACAGCTGACCCCTTATAGCATTTCTTTTTTTAAAAGTTTTTTTTATTTTAAAGACAAAAGAATGGAGACATACAAACCAGAACAAGCCATAAACAATATCGAAAATACAAAATTATACAGAACATAGCAGGGAATTAGCACTGGATGCTGCATTACACAATGTCATCTTCACACTAGTTAACACACAAACATTAAAGTAAATACCAAATTATAGAGAAGATAGCAGGGAATCAGCACTGGATGCTGCACAACATAACATTATCTTCACTTCTGTTAAAACAAAAACAATTGAGGAAATGCAGAATTATAGAGAACATAGGAGGGAATTAGCTCTGGATGCTGTCCTGCACAGTGTTACCTTCACATTTGTTACTCAGTTACACAGATGATGGCCCATTTGATCATTCGATTTTCTCCTCCCTCATCTCCGTTGACCTACCACTCCATCAGTCATCTTCCCTGTGATGATAACTGTACTCCTGGGTTTATCTATACCCCTGGACTCTAGCCCTGGGAAGAGATATAGCTGCCTCAGACTATACTATAGCATACATGGCTGTATACAAACTGCCATGGTCGGAGGTGGAAAAGCACCTATGCTCACAGTGGACTGCCCGACTCCACCCCGTTGCCATGCTATGTGTGGGGGCAGGTCCAGTCCGTGGGGCGCCCTCAGTGGGGCCCACAGCGGAGGAGCCTCAGGGCCCACAGCAGAGTAGCCATGGGGCCCTCAGCGGAGCAGCCGCGGGGCCCTCAGCGGAGCATCAGCAGGGCACGTGCCGCTGTTGGGGTGCCCTTGGTGACCCGTTCAGCTCTGTCCTGTTGCCTCGATGCCAGAGGCCCTTTCTTCTCCTCCTCCCTCCTCCTGATCTCCAGTATTACCATTCCCCACCCCTTGAAGCTGGGCATTGGATGAACTTACGATGCTTGGTATAAGGGCTTGAAATCTCCCCGGCCCGTTCTCACTGTGTTAGTTCAGGGTATGAACTGAGTTTAAAGATTAGTTCTAGAACAGAGTTGGAGGATTTTCTCAGGTCTGCTGTATAGAGTATGTTGTTGTTTTCAGACTCCCGGCCTGCTGCTTTTCATCTAATTTGTTGCTATGGGTTCATGCAAGGTTCATATGTGCAAACTGTAAGGAGACCCTTTTGGTGCTCACATTAATAGTTTGGGGTGAGTCTTGAAGACTGTGGATTTGTCCCATTGTTGCCAGGTACAGGCAGTGCTTGCTCAAGCCACTGAGACTCAAGGTGCTCCCAGAGAGAGTTCAGGGTGGGAGCTGAGTCCCGGCAACCCAGCTCGTGCTTCCTGCCTCATGTTGGAGTGAGAAGGGCGTGGAGCCACGCAATCCACCTCCATCTCCCTCCCGTTGCGGTGCTGGAGCCCCTGTCCGCTCCTCGGCCGGATCCCTGGGAGCTGCCACGGCTCGTCGCCAAGGTTCCCCGCTGCTCTCCACCGGTAGCCGCTCACGCAGCAGAGAGGCAGGGGACCACCGCCTCGAGGCAGGCGCAGAGCCAGGCGTTGTGGGCTGTGTACTAGTTGCATTGATTCTCTCCAGGCGCTGATTAGGAAGGTTGCCACAGGGTGGGGACTCTGCCCCAGTGGCTGTCGTAACTTCTCATCCTCACACTGCGTTGACAACTGCTCCTGACCGCCATTGCCTCCTTTCCTGGCTGCGCCCTCCCCTCTTCAGCCCTGGACCAGCTCTCAGAACTCCACTCTCCCCTGGCCGAGTCAGGAGGCTTCTGTGCACATGGGCCTCCAAAGCTGAAGCTGCAAATGCCGGAACGAGGGCACAGGCCATGGGTGTGCTTGGAGCGGTGACTTCCTCCTCCTCTCCCCACAACTGTGCCAGGGGGATCTCCGATCGTTTCCTCCAGCAGAGGTTTCACTTAGTCTTTCCGAGGGCTTCGATTCCCCTTTCAGATCCTTCCTGAGTTCAGGATACCCACCTCTTTCCCTTCTGTCCTTCACATGTTGCTATATTCCTATATTCCTTTGTCTGAGTGGCATTCCTCCAAGAGGTTCTCTCTCTGTTGCCTACCCGTCGCCATCCTGAAATCCTCCAGTAAAATTTATTTAGTTATTTGTTACTTTCTAGTGAATTGACCATTACATTTCTAAAGTTCTGAAATGGCCAACAGGCCATAGAAAGATACCACTTTAGGCTCCTGCTTGAAACCAACAGCTACAGAAAACTGCTGGCCTTGATTCAGGGCCAACCTTATAGCATTTCTGATGTGGAAATTATTCAGTAAAAGTACATAATCTGCCTGCAGCATATATTCTTAATCTGTTAGGCAATTGTAATCTACTCTCTCATTTTCATTTATTTTTATTCATGAACAAAGCATGCCAATTACACTGCAGGAATCTTTATAATTCTTGGGCAATTCTAAAATAATAGTAAAGGTATGCTATTAAATTGGTAAAGAAACTTAGATACAAGCTTTTATTTTTCTTTACATATAAGCCTTTCAAAATGTTCACAGTCCCTTTCATCATCAATAAAATATGAAGATAATTTTTAATACTAGCAAACTTCATTCTTAAAATGTAACTTTGACTTTGAAGCCAGTTCAAATTTGGTACAATTCAAGCAGTAATCCTCCATGCAACACTTAATATTTCAGTACTGGACTAAACTGTACTTTTGGTTTTAAAGTACAAATGTATTAGAACAATTATGAAAATCCAAGAAATACAGGGGTGTTATACAGACTATCAAGGTGAAAGAATACAAAGGAGTAATTCAAACTCTCATTAATAGTTCATGTCTGATACTCATTCCAAGTACCTACCACTTTGAATATCAAGCAATTATCTGTATATAGATAGAAAATAGAAAAATGAAAAAAGTCAATTAACCAAAGTCTAATTGTAGCATAAAATTATTCACTACTAACTTTTGGACTGTAGAAATGTATTTCATGATGCAATGTTATTTTACCACATAGACATCAAAACCTGGGAAGAACAGATACTATACTTGATCTGAACCAAAAGGCCAAGAAGCAATAGATATCAAAACCAATATACCATATTATGAGGAGAAACAATGAAAATGAATATATTCTTTAATTACCACTAGCTTAAAAAAACTAAATGAATATATTTATGTTTCTAAAGATAACACAAATTTCCTTTTTCCCCTGATGAGTTAGATCTACTTATATCTTCCACTCTTTCACCTACAATACTCATATCTGATTTTCTGCACGTTTACATTACTTTGTCCTGTATTTTTCTTTCATTACTCTGTAATTAGCCTCAATTATGTTAACAACATATTTTATTTAGAACACTTCAAGGCTCATATTAGAAAAAAACAGAAAAATTTGAGTATTGAAAAGTACACATCTATCATCTCTTTGTATTAATATTAATTATAATCTAGTTTCCACAACCTTGAAAAATGTTATTTTCCTCATCTTTTACTTAAGAAATGATAGATGTCATTTTAATTGAAAGACTAATGTTATTGTAATATTCAAATAAATGCATGTCAATTTTTATTAAAGCTATTTAGCTACCACATAGCAAAATTTTAAAGTTTATATATTTTTACTTCATAAAATAAATAAATTGATACATTAAAAATGGATTGGTTAGATTTTTCACTAATAAGTTTAAGAGAATTTCTATAACTAATTTCCTAATGATTTTAATATTCTATATTGAAAAACTCTGTGTGTGTGTGTGTATGCAGAAGTCTTCCAGGGAAATATATATGAAAGAATGTAGTCATTTTGAAAAAATTCTTATGAATTGTGAAATACCTAAAGAGGAAATTTTGACTCACTGAGACCCTTAGGATGTAACCTCTATCATGAACTGAGGGTTTATTATTTTTTTTTAAACTGTTTACCCAGAGTTGGAAAGAGTACTTAACTAATTGGCCCATACATAATGAATGCACTAATTAACTGGCTAGCTTTCCTAATATTTTATACTTCAAAACTTAAGTTTAATTTTATAGCTTTCACAAAGCTATATAGGAACAGAAGTGTGAGTGCTTTGACTAATTAAATGAAATAAAACGATTGCAATAGGTAAAAGTAATCAGAGATTAATTTTTGACTTCCTCTACAAATTTTTATTTCGGTCATTCTAAGAATTTTTTTACACATAAAATTGATTTTAAGCAAATTAAGTGGTACCAATTTACTGGCCAGGACTTTGAAATCCTTCTCATTAATTACTTATTTCCTTTTTCCTCTGAGATTCATTTTCTGTACCACATATTTATTTCTCCTACACATTTTGTTATAAGCAAGAATTTATGGAATTGCCAATACTGTGCAATCTTTAGTCAACAGATGTTTTTCATAGATTGGATGAATTGGAACAGGAAGGATTTGTACTATTAAAATATTTTTATATATGAATCCATAGATATGTAATGATATGGAAAAATTTAGCATAAATTCTCATCTTTCCAGATATGCCAATTACTGCAACATTATGAATGCCTTTAGCAGTTTGATTTGTGTGATCAAATTGACTTAGCTAATGGATCCATGCCCTAAAGAGTAAAAAGTAGCACAGGAGAACTATTTTTGTTGCCTTGAGAGAGCAAAGATTTCTTAGCATGTGAAACATCAAACACTAATTCTGTTTAGGCACTGAAATTGTTAAGAAAATTTAAAGCCAGACACAGACTCATATAATATATTTACAAAGAATATATTTACAAAGCATGTATCTTGAACTTATGTTTGAGTATATAGAGAATTCTTTACACTTAATAATTAGAAAAATAGAAAATCAGGTGAATATTGGGACAGAAATTGCACAAAAGATATTCACAAAGCCAAAAGGTTTTTGTGGTTTTCTTTGCTTATTTGTTTGCTTGTTTACAGCACTAGAAATCGAACTCAGGACCTGGTCCTTGCCAGGTAGGCTCTGTGGCACTGAGCTATATTCCAGACCCCTAAAATGTATAGGAAAAGATATTCAGTATGATAAGTCATATGGAAAATACAAATTAAACCTATTATGAAATGCCTCTGTACATAAATTTGAAAAGCTAAAATTGTTTGTGAAAATAATTTTATAAATAGAAGAAAGCTAAGGACACCAACTGGTGTGAAATGATGTGAAAAAACTGTATCCATGATACATTGGTGGTGGGAACAAAATATTACAGCAATTTCGGAAACCAGGTTGTCTTTTCTTACAAAGTTAAATGAATGCTCACTGTGCAATATTTCCACTACTGGTTATATATAACAGAGAAATAAAACCATATACGTGTGTTACAACTTATAAAGTTTTACTGTATTATTTAATAGTACTTAAAAATTGATAACTTACGTATCTATCAATGTTTACTAAAATTGTGTTCTATAGACACAGAGGATATACTCAGTTATAAAAAGAAATCCACTAGTTTTATGCCTAATAATATGAATGAAGTTCAGAAACATACTGAGTGCAAAAACAAAGACATTACCTGTGTAATAAATTATTCCAAATGGAAAGAAACTATATAGATGTTTAATCTATCATAAAAGGTATTTGGTTACCTAGAGAGAAAGTTTGATACAAGTGGTATTCAAGGTTTTAGGCAATGCAATGTTTTATATTTTACCACGGTAGAATTTTACACAGTATGTACATTCATCATAATTTGTTAAAGTGCTAATTTGAAATGGATGCATTATAATACATGTAAAAAATAACTCGTTGAACTCAAATAAATGGCTAGAACTACCAATTACATATGATTCTCAGGTGTGGCATACATTTTTGACTTTGTTACAATAGAATATTTAATTATAAAATATTTTATAAATGGAGAATTCACTATTTTAAATTAATTCTAGATTCTTGTTATTTGCCATGAATTAGTATATAGGATTGTTAAATGATTGTGGTTCTTTTCTCGAAAAGTGAAGATCTACAAGTTGGTGGCCTCGTTCACAGGAGAGCATTCTACACTGTTTCATTCTACATTCTGTTAAATTACAGTCAAACCAATATTTCACACATTTGATATACAAGATTTATACCCTATATCTGACTTTGAATATCCATCATCTTATGAGTAAAATATTTTGGTATAAGATTTAGCAAGAAAAGGCTGTTTTAAATCTTTGAGTTGAGCAGCTAATTAACTCCAAATCCTAGATTTGTTTTGGGACAGCTTTAGGATTCTAGGGCCACTATTCAGCCTCCCAGTGGCTCTAGCCCAGACACCAGACAATTAGAAACAGAATGTATGCACCTGGGGGCTGGGAAGTTATTATATTAACCTGTTCTCAGGGCAACTCTGACAGCTAATTCGCTCCACTCCACTTGCTATAAATAAGCAGCCCCCTTGGACTCCGGGTTGCTGTAGTCTGTTTCTGGGTGCAAATTGTGCTTGGCCCCCCCTGCCGACTTTCTCTGATTGAAAACTATAACACAGTTCTCTATTTATTTCTACTCTAGTTTCACTGGATTATGTCTCACCAACAGAAGAATATGTAAAACCTATAAAACATTTTCAATGTATTTCCAGATAAGTCTATCATTACTGGGCATTTTAATTTAGCATAACATGTTGTTAAATATTTTCACATTCTCTATTATTAGTTTTAAAAAATCAACATAAATCATGAGATAAATATTTGTAAATTTTAATTTGGAGAATGTAAAATCTATCTTGCTCAACAAGTCAAAGGATAAAAAATATGTGCTATGTTCAGCTATCTTCATGTATGGTCTAAACTTCGAAATCATTTCAATATTAAGGCAGTTGTAGGCCCTGTGTAAATAAACTGTCTTCTAGATTTCAATTTCAAGAGGAGTATTGATAAACAAGAAGACTTGTGTAGAGAATACGCAGTATTTTGAAGGATGAGGAAGTAAAACAGTGATGTCTAGCTCTGAAATTACAACTTTGGTGGGAAATGTTTGCAGTTACTTAGTCTTTATACTATAGCTAAAATCCATAAGATGCCCTTGAATGGACAAAAAGTAGACTCAAAACAATGTTAACAATATATAAAGTATGATTTAGTCTTCCTTTTGGAATCAACATATCCATTTATTTTCTAAAAATCATTTTTTTGCAGTCTTTCAGGACCACTCTGACTGGATAACAGACAGTCCAATTTTGTTAACTGTGAAATTCAAAATAAAATTTGAGAATTTTGTCAGCTTCCTCTGGCAATTTATTTTTGTTTAATTTATTATTATTATTATTATTATTATTGTTGTTGTTGCTGTTGTTATTAGTTGTATATATGTGGTGGGGATCAAACCCAGGGCCTTGTGCATGCAAGGCAAGTTTCCCTGAGAACAGGTTAATGTATTCTGGCACTTTAGAGTTTTCATGGTGTACGCACTGGTATGAATATTGAGCACTGAGCATTTGTTCTTTTCTGTTTTGCCAAACACAATTCTGGATCATCTCTTTACTTAGTACTTGCAAATTCCCACAACACAAATGTTATGACTCTGGTAGTTAAATCTCCAATACATAAACAAACCTGGAGGCCAAGGAAAGAAGTAAAATTCTGTGCATTCTAAGTGGATTCTTTAATTAGTACTGCATATACTGGCTGTACGCACTTGCATTATTTTACATGTTAGTCTAAATCATATTTGGGATTTTGAATAGATAAATTTCCCTCTGTGTTACTTAGCATTATTTTAGTGATAATGATTATATTGTTATACAAAATTCCAAGATCTGTTGACATTACTCTATGTCACTCCAGTAGAAATTTTATTTTTTTCTACTATTATCACTTTGTCCTTTTTCTCAATGGTAGTAGATTTTCACTCTCCCTGGATAAAGACTGCTGTGGTCTCACAGAACTTACACTCTCCTTATTCAATTTGTTTGCAGTTATCACTAGTAATTTTAAGTCATAATATAATATGTTTAGTGATGAGAATTTTTCATTTAATATTAAAATTGCTGAATTTAAAATAGGACATTCTTAACCAACCTGCTAATGTTTTCATATTAAGAAAACATATATGGAATACAGCATCATTAATATTTTCTATCAGTTAAATAGTAAAAATCATTATACATAGATATTTCAAATTTTTAGTACATTTTATAGAAGTTTTAGCCTGACACCAAGATTTAGAATAATATAAAATTTTAGATGTCGAACATACTTATATTCATTCTATAGAATGTGTAGAATCTAATAAAAAAGGAAAAAAAATAAATTGAGGTTACATAGTTTTTAGCATGAATAGGAATGTGCTTGCTAGTCTAAGAGATTCTCTTCATTAACAGTTTGCTTAACTTTTCTATGAGCATCTTAAAGAGGATGATTTACATTTTAAATTTAGACATTTCCATATATGTGTTAAAAAGGTGCAACATGGCTTACCCTACTTGAAGCAAAGAGGTGTGAAATATATTTATTACTGGTACAGAGATAAATAAGGAAGAAAGGAATATTTTGATATTCTTGTTTTCTACAAAAAATATGCAATTCCCTATTTACCTACCCACATTCAAATGCTCAGAATGATCTTAAACTCTTTTCGGCCCTCCCTCTTAATGTATCATGGAGTTAATTATTTAAAATTTGCATCTCATACATGGGCTTCCAATCTCTTCCTGAAACCATCAGCACATGAGACTCCAGTTGCTGTACATCTTTTTCTGCTTGAGCTACAAAAATATATTCATGAGTTGAAGCCATAGCTGAGTTGTAGGGTGTGGGCTTAGCAAGTGTGAAGTCTCAAGTTAATACCTAGCAATCTTCTCTGTTCTTTCACTCATGAAGAACATCTCTCAGATTATATGAAAATTTTTCTTTCTTTTGCAAACGTACACTAATAAAAAATAAAAGTTAAAAAAGGTAAAGCGCTTCTTTAAAAAAGCAAAATTTCACTGAAAAGGTAGGATGATTAAATTATTCAAGTAGAGTGTTTTTAAACCAACAACAAACCATTCAACAGATACTATTTCAAGGTTAAAGACTTTGCGTCTCATAAGAATGTTCTAAGGAAAATGCTAAGTCTAATATATGCTAATTACACTAAGTTTGGTGTACTGTTTCTCATATTAAGTATTCTCAAAAAACTTTTACCACTTAAAATTACCATATACAGAACAATAGAAAATATCTGAGTTCAGTTCCCTAACATTCACTCTTTCAGGCATTTCATAAACTTTTAAGATGACTGATAATTGTAAGTTGATCATTGGTCTTAATTTACAGTATATTTAAAGGGGTAAATTACTTCAGTAGGTGTTGCATATGGCTAATGATATGTAAATACAAATGTGATTCTTTTTAGGCCCAAACAAACAAAATTAAAAATCTTTTCAGAAAGTCATGGAAAAATGCAAATTAAAAAGATTTGCTTCATGCACCAGGATATTTGCAACTTGTCCTTATGAATTATGCATGCAGATAGCTGATCACAGTCATTATATTTTGTGAGCCCCTGAAAATAGCATTTGCATGCACTGATATCATAGGAACAGAAATAGAAGTGTTGAATTGGGATTCAGTGAACCCTTTCCTGTTGTACTAATATATTCAGTTTTATACACTACCCGAGTGTTTAAAATGTGTACTTTTGGGGAAAGACAGGTAATTATGGGATAGATTTTATTTTCACACCTATACATTATTTTTATATGTATACCAATGAATTTTAAATTTGAGAGGTATGACCTTACCCCATAAGGTACTACTCAAACGTATGTTTTTACAAATTAATGAAAATTTATTTATTCTACTTTTTTCTTAACAAAAAGCCTATATTGTCCAATAGTCTTTTGCTCTGATTGTGATGACACTATTACATATTTGCAATCACTAATATTTCTCAAATATTTTACCATAGATTAATATAAAACAATAACCACAATTCTTCACATCTCCTTAGATCCAAGCCTGAAAAAAAATATACTTACGTATTTTCCAATTAATAAGGGAATATTACCCATTCTTTATTTGTGTTTAGGTGGCTTTTATAGTTTAAACTGTCTTCAACAGATGCATGCATTGAGGTAATAATGCTCAGGGCTGAGGTTGAAAAAACCAAGCAGATCATTAGATCTTTGAACTCATCCACAGAATATTCCCTTCACTGAATGTGCTTGTTAGGACTTGGGGCCCAAGGAGAGAGTGTAGGTCACAATGTGCATATATTTAAAGATTTGTGTCTTACTTTGGTGCATTTCCTCTCTCCTTCTGGGCTGCCATGAAATGAGCAGTTTTCTGTGTCACAGACTGGCAACTGTGGAGGAAAACCTATAAAACTGTGAGCCCAAATAAAGCTAGCACGCGTACAGATGTCTACATCTAGTATGTTGTCCCAGAAACAAAAATCTAATTAATGCAGTAAATTTGAGTTTTGATTTGGTCAGTAGAGTGGTGATAGTTGTGGTGCATCAGTTGCCAAATTAGTTTTTAAGAGGCTGTACACACTTGTATGGCCACTCTTCAATTTCTGTTCTCACAAGCTTTTGAAATGATTAAACACTCATAGGAAAAGCTGAACCAGTACATTTAAGACCATTCCCTGTGTATGACGAGCCCTCTAGAGATAAGAAAATGTATTCAGCCAAACTGGACCAAGAGCAGCTACACAGCTTAGCTAATTTTAGATTTGCTTAAATAATAAACAATTGCTGTTTCCATACATAATAATATGTATTTGCAACTGAGTTGTTTTGAAAATCAGTAGCTTATATTATTTATTCCACCATCTCTTAAATATTCCAAGACCATGAATTATATTAACTTTTTGAATGTTAACCTATACCACAAATGATTGTTATAATTACTAAAAGTTGGGAAGAGGGGAGTGTAATCAAGACAAACCACCTAGCCATTACTACTATGTAAAACCTCGGTTATGGCTGTGTCTAGATGTCCTTCAAAAGCCTCTTGCAGTCATAGATAGGACTTTTCAAAGGAAGCTAGATCTAGGGTGTGTGATGCTAGGATTCAGGTGTGTGATTAATAAGTTATTCCAGTGATTACTTTGGCATAGTTCTTGGTGGATAATGGGAAGGACCACCCCGGGTGTAGGTGGCATCACACAAATGATGGATAGCCTGGAAGAGATCAACAGGAGAATCAGGCTGCTGGAGCTTCTACTTCACTATTTCACTACTTTGCTACTTTGCTGCTTCTTGCCTTCTGCCTGCCATGTACTGTTTCTCCTTTGTGAGGCCTGTCTGCCATGCCACACTGCTTTGGAGCCAGCCAACCATGAACCAAAACTTCTAAAATTTGTGAGCTACAGTAAGCTTTTCTTCCTCTAACTTTGGATGTTAGATATTTTGTCTCAGCAATGGGAAAAATAATCAAGAAAAATTATAAGTAATAAATCAAAGAACAGCAATATGAATATGCTTACTACAGTAACAAATTTACTATAAGAAATAAGAGGGGACAGAAATTGGAAAAAACAAATGGTAAATTGTTCTTAATTATAAAAAAGGGGAATGATGGAACATGGAAAGTTTTATTTTCTTTAAACCTCCCAGTATAATTTAAAATTTGTATAGTATCAACAGTATATATATATATATACACACACACACACACACACACACACATATATATATATATAGTTTCCAAGTCAATTCTGAGGCTTTCCCAATAAGTATTGGGGATGATGGTGATGATCTCCAATGACTCATGGCACATAGAAATAAAAAAAAAACCCTCATAACACAAGGAGAGGGCTGATGACCACTTTCTTTATCAGAGAAGCACACAGTCTTCAATACCTAATGAGAACAAAAGTGTTCTCTACTAGAAGAACAAAAGGAATTTTATAAGAAAAGAGTTAAGGAGACTTTCAGGAAGATGGCGACTGGGTAAGCAGCAGAGAAAGATCCTCCCAGAGGATCACCACCCAGAAACTGGAGCATAGCAACATGAGAAAATCAAGAAGGAGAAAATGGGTCCCCTGGACCCAGGAAGGATCTAAAATGAGAATTTAAGCCCTCAGAAAGAGCAAACAAGGCTTCTCCTGGAGGAAAAGCTCAGAGGACCACCATGGCGCAGTTACAGAAAGAGGAGGCAGAGAAGGAGAGAGTCACCACTCCACACACACTCTCAGCCCACTCCCTTATTTTGGCACTTGCAGCTTCTGCTTCAGAGGCCTGTGCTCACAGGAGTCCCCCAACTTGGCCAGGGGAGAGTGGAGTTCTGAGAGCTGGTCCAAAAATGGAGAAGAGAAGCTGCAGCGCAGAGAACAGGAAGCAGCACTTGGGAGGTGTCGAACCCAGTGTGAGGACGAGAAGTTATAACAGCCACTAAAACAGGATCCCCACTCTGCAGCAACCTTTCTAGTAAGTGCCCTGAGGCAAGGAGTGAAAGCAACCAGTACACAGCCCACCACACCCAGCTCTATGCCTGTGTCTAGGCTGTGGCCTCTTGCCTCTCCACTGTGAGCAACTACCAGCAGAGAGCAGCAGAGAGCAGTGGCAGCTACCCCAGGGCCACAGCAACTCCCAGGGATCCAGACAAAGAACGAACAGGAACTGGAGCACAACAGTAACAGAACGGCAGATGGAGGTGGACAACACGGCCCCACATGCTTCTCACTCCAACACCAAGCAGGAAGCATGAGCTGAGTTACCAGGCTTCAGCTCCCACCCTGAACTACCTCTCTGAGCAACTTGAGTCTTGGTGACCCGAGGGCTCAGCATGTTTTCCTGACAGCAACGAGCTGAGTCAATGGGTTTCAGGACTCACTCTAAACTAGTAATGTAAGCACCAAGAGGGATTTCATACTGCTTGCATTATGAACTTTATATGACTCCATAACAACAAATTACACAAAAAGCAGCAGTCCAGCAGTCCAAGAGACAACATACTCTACACAGCAGACCTGAGAAAATCCTCCAATTCTGTTCTAAAACTAATAACTAAACTTAGTACACACCCTGGACTACCACAGTGAGCACAGGTAGGGGAGACCTCATGCCACTTGTGTCCAGCATTGTAAGTGCGCCCAGTGCCCAGCTGGAAGGGGAAGGAAGTGGCAACACTGGAGATCAAGAGGTGGGAGGAGGAGGTGAAGGCTGGAACTAGGGTGCAGACCCAGTTCTCTAGCTGGGTGGTGATATCCTCCAAAGAGTCATAGGTAGCCCAAAGGGAGACACTAGTGGCCTATGAGGGGACCCTGGGGGCCTTGACAGGGAGCTCAGCAGCCTGAAGGGGGAGGGGGCTCCCTCCAGGCTACATGAGAACCTTGAAAACCTGGACCGGGCCTCTAGCAGTGGGGCAATGGGGCGGAGCCTAGTAGTCCACAAGGGCAACCCCGTGGACTTGACCAGGCCCTCCAGAGTGCTTTCCTGGGGTGGAGTCCAGCTGTTGTCTGGGGCAACCCTGAGGACTTGGCTAGGCCTCCGGGTGGGCTATATCAAGGCAGAGGCTGGCAGTGTTTCTGGGTAACCCAGCCAACTCAACCAGACCCCCAATGGCCTTGAGGGCTTGACCATATTGAACCTGGTTCCCTGCCTATCTACTGTCTTTGAGGGTGGGTGCTTTTCCACCTCCTGCCATAGCAATTTGTGTACACCCATGTTTGTTACAGCATAATTTAAAGCAGCCATGTCTCTTCCCAATGTGAGAGCCTGAGGGAGAAATAAACCCAAAAGTACCATTATTATCAGAGGGAAGATGACTGATTAGGTGGTAGAACGATGGAGACAAGGGTGGAGAAATTTAATTAAGCGAATGAGCCATCATCTGTATAAACAAATGCAAAGATAACATTATCTAATACATAATCCAGTGCTAATTCCCTACTATCTTTTCTATAATTTTGTATTTCCTGTATTGTTTTTGTGTTATTCTGGTTTGTATGTCTCCATTCTTTTGCCTTTCAAATACAAAAAGAAGAAAAAAGAGAGAAAAGAGTTCAAAGATAATTCATGGGAGTACATATTCCATCTGAGCTGAGAGCTCTGGGAACAGCTGAGCTATAGTATTAGGGGCAGCTTGGGAACCAGCACCGAACGTGTCCTCCACATCCTGAAGCTACAAAGCCGCGACCTCCCTCCGAGTAGTGTTATACTCTGTCTTGAGAGTTTTATTAGCGGCTGACCTTGAGGATACTCATCGGTACAAATAATACTACACCTTAGAAGCAAAGCACTTTACATACACATTTCAAAGCTCTTCATATACACATTTTCAATGCTGACTTCCACACCTTTATTACTTAAAATGTGAAGAGGGGGGTTAACATGGTTGTGCATGCCTGCAGTCCTGGTGTTCACAAGGCTGAGGCAGGAGCATCAACGTGAGTCTGAGACCAGCCTGGACTACCCAGTAGTTTTAGACCAGCATGGGCTATAAAGTGAGTTCAAATCCAGTGTGAAATACAAAGTGAGGAAATCTAAAAAGCAAAAAACTAAACAAAACACCAATTGAGGATGGCCGACTATTAGCCTAGTTCAAAACACAGTAATGGTATTATTATCAATATAGGCTTGAGATCAGAATTATTTCATATTTTACATTTTTGAAAACTTTCCAGTTTTTGTACATGTTTAGTACTCAGAAGGAAATTACATATATACTTATATAAATACTGATATTTATTTATATATAAATATATTTATTATCTAAATCTGTGTAGTTTACATATATTTTGTATAAATCTATAAGTACATATATTTACATATAAATACATGTATATGTCTATGTGTATTTAAAAAACTTTTTGCATAAAACAAAGTTTATGTATGTATGTAATTTTCAATTAAGAAAATTGAAATTTTGTGGAAAATGCAAAGTTGTCACTATCTCAGTCACCCATGTAGAGCGTGATTTTTCATATCACTATCATTCCTGAATCTCCATTCGTGTGTTACCAGCAAACAATCATTAACTTTCTTACACTTATTTCCACCTAAACACTTGAAAGATAGAATCCAACATTCCAGTCAGACAGTGTTCAGGTCAATGAGCAGCACAACAGAATTACCATAATCTCTGTATCAGCCACCAACCCTCAGGAAAAATAAGAAACAGCAACTGTTGGCTCATATACACTGCTGTGCTTTGAGTGAAAGTTTATTACAGATATGTATGCATATATGTATGCACACATATGCATGCATGTATATACCTGTGTAGTTTTAAAAAGAAACACCAAAAGCAGTTGCAGGACTACGCTATTCCTTGGGAGGTGGGAGCCATTCTTTTGTGCGGCTAAAATGCTTTCTCCAGTCTTATTAGCAACATTTTCAGTGATGGTTGTTTGTCACAGAGATATCTAGTTGATTTTGTTAGGACATGATTTCCTTGTCTGCGTGATGTTTTCACCCTTCATTAAGCTCATTACACATTTGATCAGCTCATCCATAGTTACTTTTTCGGTATTAATGATATCACCCTCATAGTCTTCATTTTGTCACCTTGAATTGATTCCCAGTACCAAAAAAAAAGACAAAACAAAGGACTCGAAGCCTTGCCTAACTCAGCAAGTTCCACTTAGAGCGGGTGCTGCTTTATCGTGTCCCACGACAGTTGCTTCATCATCAGCATACTTAATCTCTATAAGGGTGTACTCTCAAATGTACAGTTTGGGTAAAAAACACCCCAACAGAGATGTTTCATCAACACTATAGATGGACTATTTGACATCAAGTTTTTATCTGAAACAACCTGGACAATCTTATCAATGATTTCCACCTTATGATGAATAGACACTTTATTACCATAAACCTTAAAAATATTGAACTTCTATTTAACTTTTTCAATGCAGATATTCAACAATTTTTCTTTGTTTCTTCAGGTTCTACATAGTCATCATTTCAGTACCTCTTTTTGAGTAAATTATTTTGCATCTCCATTGCTGTCCAGTCTTGCAAATTGCTTCATTTTCTGTATTATTACTGAACATATATGATTTTTCATTTTCTCATAACATAGGGGTATTTTCCGGCTTTTTTTTTCCTTTGTTATATTCAGCAATATCTTTATACCACAGAGTAAAAATAACAAAAAGCAAAACAAAACAAAACAAAATCCACAGTGAGAAATGCATGTAGTTTTTGACCCTGTGTGGGACACTGTGGGTAACTTGCCTTTGATATTCATCCTAAACATGTTCAGTTTTAGTCCTCATTCTGGGCATGTGATGGACAATAAGAGGTTCCTTTCTTTCTTTCCGATATGCTAAATGGTCTATGTGTTGTGAGCTTACTTTTTGAATGCCACCCACCACATGGAATCCAGTGTAGAATTTTGCACTGGTGTCCTAAAATCAGTGTGCACAGTTTTGAATTAGTGGTGCTTTTACATTCTCTGATTAGAAATACTCAGTCTGATCCACAAAGCGGCTACAAATACTAAAATAATTTATACTCACAAAACAGTCTATAGATACAGATAGTTTGATATCATCTATATGATATTATGTATGTATGTTTAAGTGGGAAAAACTTTATGAGTTTTACATAGCTTTGAAATTTACTAGAATGTCATTCGTGGCTTAAAATTATATCCAATTATAGTACAAATAATTATAAAGATAAAGAGTTCTCATCTGTTATTGGTTATCCCAACAACTATAATTTTTAAATTCTGTTTAAAATAAAAAAATAAAAGTAAACAAATATATTTTTGGTAGAAAGCTTTAAGTAAATATGCGTATATCTTTTTCTGAACTTCTGATACATTAAAAAGCTTTTTGTTTCAATGGCCATTCAATATTTGGGCCATTCTGACCTATGTTTTCAAAACCCTTTTAATCAGTGCAGTTGTAGCAACAACAAGTAAAAATTTGTAAGATAACTTAACCATAAAGTTTATACTGTGACTTAAAACAAAAGACATTCGTAGAATTGGAGAAACAACATTAAAGATCTGTTGTTATTCTATTGCTTTATAAGGATTTGTCAGTAAGATTATTAAACCTTCCAGGTACCTCCCTCAAAATCCATAACTGGCAGTCATGAAATCTAGATCATTGTTTCATTCACAGTACTAGAAATATTCAAAACAAATGCTATAGTTTGACTTTTATGGGTCATGTTTTAATTTCTGACAATTTATGTAAATGTATTTTCTTCCTTGGAATAATTATTTAATATCAGCTGTAATACTGTGCGTTTGTTTATTCTAAGTTGTTTCTCTTCCTTGAATGCTGCCTGAAAGCAATGTTTTTTAATCTTTTATTCATGACTCCCTCTGTATTAAGTGGGGACATGACTAGCAAATTTAAGTGCCTAAAGAAGAATTGTTAAAAGAATAAAGCAATTCAACTCAATTAAATCCATTGAGAATCTTCCCTTTTTAAAGATGCTGGAGGAAATAGTCTGGGTCCCTGCTCTCAAGTATTTAAAAACTCAAGTAACAGAAGTAGAAGCATTTAATAAATTGAAACTCTAGACTCTGCTCTATGGGAGGAATAGATAAATGAAAGAACTGAAGGAAAAATGAATTTTGAAAGGAAGATAATGAAGATTCCTTTCTGAGATTGCCTCTAATGAATACAAATACCACTTGTGCATAAGGGCAGTTCAGACTGATGTAACATCTGAGGGAAGGGTTGTTGAGGAAGACAGCATGGCGTACTGAATGACTAGCAATGTCTGAGCAGAAAGTTAGCACATTAGTAAATACTAATGGTGGTAACACAAGATGAAGTCAAAGTAGGCAAATTTGAGTACTTTGGACATATATGTCATTCAAACTCATTCTTTGCCAAATCAGTCCTTTAGAAAACTAATTATGTGTGCTGCAAAACATGTGAACTTTTGTGGAAGAGATGATGAGTTAGAATGCCACTGTGGAGACTGTTGCTATGGTTTAGTCGGGAGTTAATGAGAACTGGAGTTGGAATAGTTTCAGTGAGAATAGAGATAAAGAAGTAATTTGGAGGTGATATCAAAAGGGATTGCAGACCAACTGATGTGTCTGTGAGAGAGGAGGGTGACTGAAAAATGCTTCCAGAGTCCTAGACAGATCTGTCCATAGCGAGACTGTAATTTTAGCTTTGGATTGAAGGAGAGATGTATAGTTTCTCTTTTTTGAAAATTTTCAGGGAAAATTCCCAGTTGGTTTATTTTTTATTTTAAAGAGCATAATAATAGTAAAAAAGAACAGTAGCAAAATACCAACAGCATACACAAAAACAAAACAAAGCAAAAATAAAAATGATACAGAGTTGTAGAACAAAATGATAGGAATGAACAGTGTTTGTTGTATTATATATTGCTATCTTCAATAAAGTTGCTCAGAATTCCAGATGTAAGAATGCAAGATTGATCAAACCATTAAAGAGAAATAAAAGTAAAACCAAAAAAACCATTAGAAGTGATATAGAGTTTCACTAGACAAGATGGTAAGAATTCATCAATGGTTGTTATACTGCATAATGTTTTCTTCAAATTAGTTGCTCAGATTATCAGATATAAGCGTGCAAAATTGGTCAAAAAATTAAGCATTAACTGTCCCTTTCAATAAACCGTTAGACATCACCAGTACAGTTATCCCAGCTACCCTTCTATATATGTATATTTTCCTTATCATTTCCCTTATCCCACTTGTTCCTTCCATTACACAACCTCTTTCCCTTTCACAATATCTATTGTATATTTTAATTAATGGTGCTGGAAAAACTGACTTTCCATACATTGGGGACTAGAACTAGACCCGTGTTTATCACCATGCAGCAAACTAGAGTCAAAATGCATCAAAGACCTAAATATTAAAACAGAAACAACAAATCTACTGTAAGAGAAAGTAGGTAAAAATCTTGAAGACATAGGTGTAGGCTGAGAGTTCATGAGCAAAAACAAAACTGCATGGGAGAAACTTCAATGGATCAACAACTGGGATCTCATCTTATTGAAAAAATTTTGCACATCAAAAGAAATCGCCAACAGAGTAAAAAGAAAATCCATGAATTATAAAAAATTTAGTCAACTGCCACTCAGACAAACGACTCCTATCTAGAAGATATAAAGAATTTTTAAAAATCAGGGTCCTCCAATCCCAAAATGGGCATCTGAGATGAATACACATTTCTCAGATGAAGAAATACTAATGGTGAATAAATATATAAAAAAATGTTCAGCATCATTGGTCATTCAAGAAATGCAAATTAAAACAACGCTGAGATTTCACCTCACCCCAGAAAGAATGGCTGTCATTAAGAAACCAACCAATAACAAATGCTGGAGAGGCTTTGGGTGAAAGGAACTCTTCCCCACTTCTGGTGGGAGTGTAGATTGGTGAAACCACTGTGGAAATCAGTCTAGAGAGTCCTCATAAAACTATGATTAAAAGTTTCACTTAATCCACCTATTCCCCTTATGGATATTTTTCCAGAAGAATTAAAAACATCATGCCACAAGATATCTGTGCATCCATGTTTATAGCAATACAATTTCTTATAGCTAAAACCTGGAAACAGTCCAAATGCTTATCAACTGAGGAATTGATAAAAGAAATGTGCATTTTATACAATGGAGTGTTTGCTATAGAAAAGATAAACTCTAGGCTTTCATAGATAAATGGATGCAAGTAGGGGCCATACTCATAAGTGAAATAAGTCACATGCACATGTGTAAACATCATATTGTCTCTCTAGTGTAAGAACCTGAAAGAGAAGAATTCCTATTTCTCCACAGGCTGGCCAGCATTTGTTATTTGTTGATTCCTTAATGCTAGCCATTCTTACCAGGGTGAGGTGAAATCTCAGTGTTGTTCCAGTTTGCATTTCTCAAATGATTAATGATGCTGAACATTTTTTCATGTATTTATTTGTCATTTGTATTTCTTTACTGAGAAGTGTGTATTCATCTCCGCTGTCCATTTTTGGTTTGGGTCTTTGAATTTGGAGGGGCTGGTGTTTTTTAGTTCTTTATATTTTCTAGATAGAAGACCTTTGTCCAAGGGACAGTCAGCTAAAATTTTTTCCCAATTTGTGGGTTTTCTTTTTACTCTGCTGGTGATTTCTTTAGATGTGCTGGTGGGAATGCAGATTGGTGAAACCACTATGAAAATCAGTTTGGAGATTCCTCAGCAAACTAGGTCTAGAGGTCCCATTCAACCCAGCTATTTCCCTTCTGGGTATTTTCCAAGAAGAGCTGAAAACAACATATCACAGCAATATATGTGTACCCATGTTCATAGTGGCCCAGTTTTTAATTGCCAAATTGTGAAAGCAACCCAAATGTCCATCCACTGAGTATTGGATAAAAAAATTGTGGTACTTTTATATAATGGAGTATTACTCAGCTATGAAGAAAGATAAACTGGAGGTTTTTATAGGTAAACGGTCACAACTAGAGACCATACTCATAAGTGAAATAAATCAGACCTGCATGGGTAAGCAATGTATTGTCTCACTAGTGTAAGAACCTGAAATAGTGAATAAAAACTAAGAGGTATGATAGACATTGTGAAATGCAAGGAAAATACTCAAAAGTAATGGGTAACTGGGGTGTGGGAAAGGAGAAAGGAAAGAAGGGGAAATTATGTATATATGTATATACAGGATAGTTAACAGTTGTACTACTGTCTTCTATTGCTTTATTGAAAGAAACAGTTAATGATTACTTGTTTGATCAGTACTGCATGTCTCTGTTTTCCTCAGAAACCACTTTGAAGATATCAATACATAATAACAACAACCATTGTTAATTTCCTTCCACTTTGTCTGTAACTCTGTATTGTTTGTATTGTTCTTATGGTATTTTGTAAATGGATGTCTGTTTGTTAATATATTTTCTTCCTTTATTCTTAAAATGAAATAAAAAAAGATCCTGAAAGAGTAATTTGCCAGTTTATTAACCATAAAACTTTTAAAATTTAAATTCACTTTCCTTTTTCTTCCATCCTTGGATAAAATCTCCAAATTTCTGTTCCTATTTATTCTGCTTCTATTAACTTTCACAGGAGGACAAGGTATTCCACTCTTTTAACTCTATAATTCAATCACTTGCATAACATTTTCTATCAATGAATTTATTAATTAAATTATACATTCAGTCTGCAAACACTCCTTGATCATGAACAGCATGCAAAAAAGCAAGAACTTCGGAGGGTAAATAGATGAATACAAAACAGAGAATAAGTTTACAAGAACAGTTCATGTTCCATCAAAGAAATAAAAGAGTGAATCTGTCTTTACAATGATACATAACAATTGCAGTAGCTCCGTGGATGTGGAGCTGTTGGTTTATTTGTATTCGTCACTCCAGTGAGCTAATGATGAAACCCTCCTGCTGTCCTTAGTCGTGTCCTTATTACCTTTATCTTTGTGGTTTCTCTCGGGTCTCCACACAAGCATTTTAATCTTCATAAATCTGTTAGTCATTTCAATGAAATTTCATGAACAAAATTTAAAATTCAATTGCAGTTGTCATAAAAAAGATAAAAAGATCTTCTGTACATTTTCTCTCTGAAAGAACTCTAAGGTACATTTTCTCGACCAAGATATTAGAACTGTTGATTTTCATCAAACATGTCCATACTGATACAGATAAATAGACACATACAATGGGCAAGTTTTGAGGTTCGACTCAGCATGAGTGTCTGGATGTACACCCCATAGTATGCGTCATTATTGCTCGTTGCTTTTGTACCGTTGACGACAAGTGTTCCATGGTTTTCATGAACCACAGTATTGGTAACCACTTATCTTTTGAAGTACTTCTGGGCTGATTCTATTTTTTGACCATTATAAATAAAGATGTTACAATTCTTATGTAGATTTCATTTGGATATAAATTTTCATTACTTTGAAGTAAATGTTTAAAAGGAGTTTTGCCAAGTACCTATTTTTTAAAAGTTGCCAAGCTATTTTCTGGTGTGTCTGTACCATTTTATATTCCACATAAGCGTTATGTTTTGTGTCTAGATGTCCTCCAAAAGCCTCATGAATTCATAAGGTTATTATTTTTTTGGAGCTGGCTGAATTTAGAGTGTGTAGTTGATCCATAGTGCAATGCTGGGATTAGGGGTGCTGAGATGAAGTGTAGATGATTGCTGGATCAGTCCACTGACTGGGTTCATACCACCTTAATCCCACTAAACTGGATACAGTATAAGAGTAAGAAAGAGTCTTGTCTCACTTGTTTCCTTGTTGCTTTTGCTGCCTTTCACCACCGTGAAATATTGTTCCTTGAATCATGTGCCACTTTGCCTTGGAGCCAGCCAATTATGAATTGAAACCTCTACAAACTGTGAGCTAAATTCTTTTCTCCTCACTTAAATTGTGGGTGTTGTGCATTTTGTCTCAGCAAAAAGAAAAGTAATTACCAGTGTACATAATGTGTGAATGCTTCAGGTTCTCTGCATCCTAACCAGATTGCTGTTGTTGCAATTTTTATTATAACACATGTGCCACAAATCCATCTTCATGCCACACTCCTTTTATGGTGTAGGCATATGAAAATTATTGCAGTGATTATTTTGATTTTGATGGACAATGTAATATACTGACCAGATCCTCCAGTGACAGTGTTGTCTCAGTTGCTAGGACTGTTACATGAAGAGAGTAGGCATAGGGAGATATTTTTCCTTGTACAAATTGCAGAAGTTGAATGATTGCATACGATTCCAATGCCTGCCTGATCAGAGTATGTGGGGATCTTCCATTCCACTCCATCTAGACACAACCAGAAGGACCATTTTCATTTCAGTTTCCTGTGGAGATTGAATGTGTATTTCGAATTCATTTCTCTCTTCCATCTTCTTTCTTGTACTGCTTTTCTCCAGTTTTCTTCTGAAAATTCTATTTATTGTGCACACTAAATTCTATATGTCCTGTATCATTCCAGGCAATGCAAACTGCAATCCTGGTATGACTTAAATTTTTTACTGTTTATTTTACTTCATATCCCATTATGAAGAATATTAACTAAATGGGATCCATCATGTGTGAGAAAGTAGCAGTTATTTTCCACTTCTTGTATATTAAGCAACTGTCTGTTAACTTCAGACATAGCTTTGTGTATCTGCTTTGTGATGCTGCCTTCCTAATAAGTGATGTGCTATATATTGAGGCTATTTACTGTATTGATTTCATATAACATGTATTTTATGACTTTATATCTTTCAAAAATGATCAAAAATTAATATCATTTCTGGTTGTGACCACTCTGAATATGTGAATAATCAGGTATCATAGAGACAATACACATCCTCAGTTTTTCTGATGCTAAGTCAGAACTCAACAGTAATGACTATATGATCATTACAGATTAAAACTTTGATTCTTGAATAATTATAGTACCTCTATCTCCACATCCTTGAAATTTAGCACTTATTGGACATTAATCTCTGATATAAATTAACTTGTCAAGATAACTTCAAGATTGATGACCCTAATTTGATATAAAACTCAGAAGTGCATAGAGCAAAATATTTTGTCATTATTGACCATGAGAAAATTACCGAGAAAAATAATTTTATTTGAAAATTTACTACATTTCTAATTTTAAATATCTGAGCAAAAATACAGTTCAGAAAAATGTGTATAACAGATCAGTTCAAATATAGATTTGACACAGTCTTTGTCTTTGCAATGTTTGGAAAATCATTTTTACATTTTTGTATTTTATTCTACACTAACATAGGTTTTGGTATTATTATGGTAGTAAGTTAATTTTTGTAGTAGAATTTCAATTTACATTGCTTGTGGACAAGAAGAATAGAATGTAAATATTTTCCTGGAAATAACTTTAAAATTGCCAACACATAAAACACTTTTATATGGTATGTAAATGTATAAGTTACTGAAAGTTGAGGGCAGATGTCAGATACTGAGTATAATCACAATGAATTTTAAATAATCAAAATAAAACATATAAATCTTATATTTAAACATAATTCTAACAAAGTACTTACATGAACACATAAATTCAGAGAATGTCTAGCAATATATTGATATGCACATGCATGCATATATACATGTACTTATGTACATCATTAAATGGTCTAATTAAGGTATTCTCATTTCATATATTATTGTTTTAAAGTATATATGTATTGTTACTACAACATTTTACTTTATCCTATTACATTAACTTCAAATATACTTTTGCTAAGCTGTGGAAACACATCGATTCTCATTTAATATTGCTAGGAGCATGTGAATTTTATATAGGTACAGTGATACCTCAGTTCATGAATGCTAGTGTTTGCAAATAATTTAGTTCACAAGCAGAGATATTTGGCAAAGTCTTACTTTTGTTTGGAAACTCTACATTTGGGTGACAAAGAAAACTGCATTCATGTTTCCTACACAAAACACAAACGAGACCATCTTTTCCAAAACTGTGGAACAAATTAAGTTCATAAACCAAGGTACCATTGTATTATGACATTAAGAAATCCTTAGAATCTTTTGAGTATATAGAAACACTTCTCTATTACTTCAAGGTAGTGGTCCAGGTGGCCTTGGACCAATGGAAGACCATTTACTGCTTCTAGTGTTTAGTATCTCTAGAATATGAAAGGAACACAGTATGCTGACTTAGGTCAGAATCAGTCCAGGTATTGGTTTTGTCTGTTAAGGGTGGTAACATATTAATTTTTTGTCCACATTTGCAGTGTATCATGATTATTTTCATTTTGGGAGTTGGTACATGTACATTATACATCTTAATTCTCTTCTAATTCCCTTCCTCTCCCTTCATGCTCTCTTCTCTCTGTCTTCTGGTCCCTTTCCCTTTTATAAGGAGTCTATCTTCCTGTTTCCTGTTATGTATCCTTAATTTTGCTCTCTTGAGAGAGCAAAGAACTGCCGGGAGTTATTTCTTTCTACTCCAGAAACAAGATGTCCCTCATAGCTTTGCCCAGTGATTCATGCGCCCCTAGAAGTACATAACCTGGGCAGGGCTGACTTCCAGAGACCTGTACCTGTGGTGCAAAGCAGAGCCTGCACAGTCACAAGTACATTTGCTCTGTGTGTGTGTGTGTGTGTGTGTGTGTGTGTGTGTGTGTGTAGGTGTTTTCTTGTGTCTTAGGGGACTGGCTCACAGTGGACCAAGACTTTTTTGGTCCCCTGTTACCTCTTTTATGATAACAAACTTGTTTCTCAGAACTTGTTGTTAGGTGGTGTTATGGTTTTTATCTAGATGTCCTCCCAAAGGCTTCCGTGCTCATAGGTGGGAGGTGGCTAGATCATGGTTGTATGATGATGGGTTATGGATGTGTGCTACCTAGAAGAGTCACTGATCAGTTGAGCATAGTCCTGGGTTCTGTTATTGGCAAGGCCCACCTCGAGGGTGGGTGGCACCAACTAATGGGCTTGTAGCCTGGGTGAAATAAGACAGGAAAGAGAGGTTCTCTGTTTGCTGCTTTCTTCCTGCTTTACCAAGGACTGTTCCTCCTCTGCCATAAGTCTCTGCCATGCTGCCCTGCCTTGGAATCAACTAACTATGGGCTGAAAATTCTACAAACTGTGAGCTAAAGTGAATCCTTCCTCTGTAACTTGCAGATATTAGGTATTTTGTGTCAGCAATGAGCCAGCAACTAAAACAATTGGTTTTCCAAGTATTCAGTCACATCATTAAGAGCATATTGAACCTACGCAGTAGCCCCAGGACAAAATGAGCAAAGTATGTGATCTCCCGCTTCTGGCTGGCAGGATGATTACTGTTCTCTATACAGTGGAGATCTCCCTGGGAATTGGCAATTTGTAAAACAAATTTACAATAATGGATTGCATTTATATATTTCCTTAGTTAAGTAGTTGCTTACTGTTTATTCTTTAATTCATTTTTCAGTTATTTTTATTAATTTCTGCTCTTTGGAAGAAGTAGTATTTGCATGGCTTTTAAAATTTTAATGACATACCATTTCACATTGCATTTTGATCCCTACTTTCCACTTTCTTGTTTTAAAAGTGATCACTGTTCTTGTACATTATATTTATGCCTATTTACTAATCAATTGGTGCACTGACATGATATTTTACTCTATTAAAAAACTGAAAATCAGGACCCTGATGCTTCATTACTTATTTTTTATAGTTCCTCATTGTTTTCATTAGAATTACAGTGTGTTCTGCAATCAGAATCCCTGATTGCCTTTGAGTTCTATTCAGTAAAACAGTTAAATGCTTCGATGTCCCTTGACTGTTCATTTATAGTTTCTCTAATAGTAAATTGCACGTGTTCTCTGAAATTTTCTTCAGAGTGAGCTTAGAGTTCAAATGAGTGCTCCAGGAACTTTGGTTTCCTGTACGTCAGAATATTTTCCACTGTCCCATGTCTGAACAGTAGTTTAGTTATCTATAAAAATATTGGGTCACACATTTTTTCTTTGAATATTGCATAGGTAGTTTATCACTATCACTGTAACAATAAATATTATTATGGGGAAGGTTCAAGTTTGCTTCATTTTTTATCTTAAGGAAGAATTAAACATTTTAGAACCTTTTCCCTAGCTACTCAAAGCACTTATGCCTATGAAATTTGAAATTCAATTGATTTACTAGGGTTTATTTTTACCGGGAACTGTTATAGGCCAGCTCCTCTTAGGATGTACAACTGTACAGATTTATTCATCTATCTATAAATCCAGATTATCCTCTACAGTCTCTTTAAAGAAGCAGATTGAAGTGTCCCTTTATATACAGAAGGTTTTCCTCAAGCTAAATCTCAAAATATTTTGCTTTGTCGTGCTATTCTGGTCTGACCACTTAGGAGTGATTGTCAATCATTTATTACAGGTAGTTTGAAAAAAAATACATCTCATTCATTGTTTTTTTATATTCATTCCATTTTGCTCAACTTTTAAGTCTTGTCCCAAAGTTTTCTTTCTGATATCCTAGCTGTCTCTAAAACTCATGCTTTTTCCATTTTAGCTTTTATTATTATTTGTTTTGTTTCCTACGTTTTCACAGCTCATATTTTACTTTCTTCTCATTTTTTCCTATGAACAATGTTATTAAGATAATCGCTTCAATAATTTTGTGGTTAATTACAATACACTGTGATAACCTGAATATTTTTGAGAATTGCCCCTCAGGTGTTTTGCCATGTTTTCCTGTGTATTATTTCTGTACTTTGAACTGATAGTCACAAGTTCTAGACTAGAGTTATTAGTTTTGGTCATGTTTTAGATTTATTTGTGTGTGCAAAAGATCTGAGAGAGTCCAAACTAGAACAGTAAAGCTGCTTCCAACTCTATGCCTCTCATTTACTTTACTGCAATAAGAAGTTTCTGTCTAAGCCCTTCAAGTGCCATTTGATTATAGGTCTGCATCTGACAAGGTATCAAACCAACAAGCCCCATAGTGAATGTCTGCACTACATTTACATTATTGCAGGTAGGAAACAGTATTACTATGTACTTGTGTCATGCTACTTAATTGACTAAAGGTGTCATGTATGCTTTAAAAGATCCAGAGGCAGAGATGTGCCTCTTCATATTTTTTGACTCATTATTCACTTTCTGCAACTTTTAGAAGCAGCCCTTTCTATGATTTTGGACTTTAGAGTTTCGTGTACACCTTGATTTTGATGCTTGTATATTTATTTTCTTTTTTATGTAGGCATTTATTTAATCTAAGGTCAAGATAAAAGGATTTTCCTTTACAATTTGAAAAAATACACTCATATATTAAATAAAGAAAATACATATTATAGTCATTGTAGTATTTTTCCTAATCTTATAAAATTAACTGACATAAACAACATCAAAATTTTGCCTATTTTTAAATCCAGACCCTACTCAGCATATGATGGTATTTGATCCTGAAAATACCAAAATATCTGGAAAAACTATTAAGTCAAAAATTCACTTACTACTTTAACCTAGCAAACATCAGATCTTAGTTTTAACAGAAGAGAATTGATCTTTTAACCTCATGATTGCGTGACTGAGAGCTCAATATTACTGTTCAGAGACTCATACCATATATCGGGATGTGTGTGTGTGTGTGTTTGTGTGTGTGTGTGTGTGTGTGTGTGTGTATGTTTGTGTAAATACAAGGTCAGCATGTATAATATTGCTTTATCATTCTGGAAAGGATTTACTTGTACTTTCTCCCTATTTTTTCTGTTCTAATAAAATTATCATGCATTGTTTATTATTTGTCTTATTTCCCTATATTTCATTTCCATCGTTTATCCACTCTTAATTTTTCTGTCATTTGTTTTTCTGATTTATGTAGTTTATATTTTTGTTTCTGTTTGTCACATAACTTTTACCAGAGTGTACTCTAATCTTCCCATCTCTTATGGGTGTGAGGACAAAAATTAATCTATAGTGAAATATAGGCCAGACGTATTTGCACATATCTGTAATGCCCAGCTTCAGAGAAGCTAAGGCAGGAGGACTGTAAGTTTGACAAGAGCCTGGACAAGTTAGTGGTTTAGCAAGAACCAAGGTTCACAGAAAGTTCAGTGCGAAGTCTCTGGGAAATAGAGACATAATCAAGCTGTGTAATTTCTTTAATTTATATTTGCATACTCAGGAACCTACAGGAATACAATTTATAGGTCTTCAAATAGCAATGACTTCTTGTTTTCTTTATACTTAAATTCTACCAGGCATCTACATTTCTCTCACATCTCTTTCCTTCTCCCACATTAGCTAACAGACTGTGGGTTAATGATAAATCTGAGCATTTTCATGCCAAAACAAATAATAGTTCACTATAATATATAAGTAGGCATGTTAGACTTGTTTCCTTGACTACAGGCTATTCTTTACTATTTTACATATATAGTATACTAATAAAAAAATATTTTTCTTTAAATGCAGAGATTTGTAATGCTTTTCTTTTTAAGGAATTTTCAATTTCTTCTTGGTATAATACTGTAGCTTCATTAGAAATAAAAGAATAAGTAGATGAATTTCAAATTCCCCCATGACTCAATTACAATAATGTTTTTATATTGTGTTAGCTTGGGTACCTCTTTTTGGACATATAGAAAATTGAATGAACTACAAAATCCTTCTCAAAATACATAATATGGGAGAATAACATTGATGTTAATCTTGGCATCCTGGAATGTCACAAGAGAAATTTTGCAAGTCCAGGGATGGAAATTTAGTATTATTGATCTTGAAGAGCATCTGCAAATTTTGAAAGATAAGAAAGAATCATTGTAGTACAACTTCTGCACTATGCTGTTATGTACTTTTAATTTATCAGTAGATTAAAAACTTAAGACGTGGACATACAGAAAATCTACAAAACTGGCAAATTCTGTACTTGCAAAGGATTGCGTACCAAAACTTTGTTTCTAAATCCAAAGAGACAAAAGTCACAATTAAATGTTAAGAAAAAAATTTGGAAACAAATGAACAAATAGAAACGCAATGAAATGAAAGAAGATTAGACTGATAAAATCTATTCTTTCTCTTATTCATATTTCAACAAATTGTTCATGATAACTAATGCTATTTACAAATTAATAGAATGATTGGCAGCATAATTTCATTTGGGCAATGATCAAAATTGATCTTGAAAATGTGAGTTTTTAGTATTTAATTGTAAAATTACAAAACACTCTAAGCACCTTTCTTTTATATTTCAGTGCAAACTGATTCTAGTTTTTGTGTTGGAACATTTTTGACCCAACTTGTAAGAGAGATTTAACAAAGTGAATGAAATTTTGATGAAATGGAGAGTTAAAATATGTAATGTTTCACATAATATAAAGTTTTACATCTTGTTCATATTTTACGTCGGGCTCTTGCTCATATACCAGTTCAAGTAAGATTTCTATAGTTTAGGTTTTGATGTTGTTGGAAGGACATCAATTGTCACAGCACTGACCCTGGCCAAGGTAGGAATTGTGAAAGGGTTCCATCAGAATAATGGTCACTCATAAGTTATGAAACATAGTTAATCCTTTCTGTAAAAAGAAATGTAGGATAGTTACACATGGCTCCATGCTGGAAAGTCCTGTCATAAAACAAATGCTTGAGCTGACCTGAAAACAGAATATAAAAGAGAATAGTAAATACTAAATTCAACGTTCCCAGGAAGGAAGGGTTGTTAAATTACCAAAAATACTGGCCTAACGTGTGTAATCTATTCTATTTTTATTTTAAAATTTAGGATTTAAGGAAGAACATTTGGACACCTCTTTGAGTTGTGAAATTTTAACAAGACATTTTTAAAAGAAGAGACTTTTCTCTACATTAATCCTTGCTTCTACTGCAATAAAGCTTACAAAGGTCAGAGGCAGAGAGAACCTTGCTACCCCTCCGTTGCCATCATACCTGTGGAACAGCAGGGTCCTCCGCACGAAAGGGCAGGCGCGATGTTCCCTATAATGAATAGTGCTATTCTGTTTCTTGACCTTCAAGACAGCCTGAAAATTTCCAGCCAGAGATCGGTGTGGAAAAGCAAATTGACGAGCAGGAGCACTGTAATCTTAGCTGATAACTCTTTAAAAGGCAACCAAAGCTATTTCTTTGCTCCTTGGATAATGGTAAACTTTTCAAAGATCTTAAAAAAAATCTCGTAGAGAATAAGGGAAAGTGAACATTTCGAGTGGCCTTTCTAAGACTATGAGTCATATTAAGGAACTTGAAGCAGTCTTTAAAAATCATTCACATGCTGAATACAATTGAAATGTGAAGTGAGAGTCATATTAACATGTGTATAAATAAGAGCTTTGAGGACTGTGGCTTACTGCAGGCCCAGAAGAAGGTCAAGAAGAAAAAAAACATAAAAGGAAAAAAGTGTAGAAAGTTCTACATATGATTAGACTTAATCTTGGCCTTATGCACTACAATTTAGTGCTGTCAAGGGGACATTTTCAGATTCATATCTTAGAAAAAAGCACAAACATAAAACAGAAGCAATTAAAAACTCTAATGGTATCTCTCTGAAATTTGAAAGGGGAACAAAATGTTTCTTTAAATGTACTATATTTGGGGTCAGGGAAGTAGCTCAGCAGCACAGTGCCTGCCTGGCAAGCGTGAGGTTGTGAGTTTGATTCCTGGTACCCCCCCAAAAAAAACCCCCAAAAAACAAAAAATTGCTATATTTTTGGTTTGTTATTTTATTATTTATTTATTCATTTACTTATTTATTTGCTCTTACCTTTCACAGTGTTAAATCATTTTGGCTTATTGGGTATAGGGATATTTCAAACAAGGTAAAAGAAAATAATCATACCCAAATTTATGTGGCTTTAACAATATGTAATAAGATAAAAAAGTACCACATTAAGTGTTACACAGAATAAATGATGGTTTACTTAATCTAGTTAGCAACAGTTTTATGAATGTTCATTTCTATTTCAAATACCAGTCCTTTAAATTAGCTTCTATGCATGAAGAAAGGGGGAACTTACCTTGCTATTACTTGAAAGCAGCACTGGTGCGTGTTTGAGTCTATTTTCTATTGTCTGAAATCCTGAATACGAGGGTCTGAGGAGTTTCTGAAGAGAAGTTAATTTGGATCATAGTTCTATGTGAGAGACAGATCTGAAGGCCAGGAAAGGCCTCCTTAGGTTGTGTGGCTAATCCTACCTAGAAAGAGCTGAAGCTTCACTACTGGTCGGAGCAATTAAGAAGACAAGAGAAAGCTGATAAACAGGCCAAGGAGCACAAAGTTTTAGCTTCCCCGTCAATAAAATCAAAGAAGAAAATGGCAGCCACTTAGAAGACCATTTAGTACATAAAAATGCACGTACACCAATACATATACACACGAGGGTCGCTATATGGTTGCACTACATAACACACCATGCCTTGACCACTAGCTTTAAGTTGCCTTGTGTGTAAGAACACTCCAAACCAACCCATAAATTCTAGGGGTCAGGCCATGATGAGGACAAGTGGGCCCACCTGGAAATATGCACATGGGGCATGTAGGCAGTGGTGCCTCAGTTGGAGTCATGGGCCTGGGACAACCAATCAGGGAATGACAAGTTCCCTGGAGGGAGTCTCCCAAAACAAAATAGAAATAATCTGAGGACAAAGGCCTGTAGGCATCCACCTTTTCCAAGGCCCCTGCCCTGATACTCTTCACTAGGACAGCTCTGTATTTTACCCTTTTTTCTTTTTTCATAAGTGTCTTCCTTCCTAAACTTGACTCCATTGTTAGCTACTGATGCTGAGGTATGATTCCCGCTGGCTGTGGAACAGCTGTGTGGCGTACCCCTCTGTACCCAGCAGTTCTGAAGGCTGGAAAGGAACCCAAGACAATAACAGGAATGAGGGGCTCCTGCTTCTCCAATTCAGAGAAGAAAACACAGTGGCAAGTGAATACACTTGGAAGTAACAAAACAGAAGGGGCAACTTTACTTTGAACAATTGCTCTCGGCCAGGGAAGGTAACTAATCCGGACTCACTCCCATGAGGAGAAAGGCATTAATTCCTCTTAAAAATCCAGTGACCATTTAAAGAATCATAACCACAAAACCACAATGGACATTCTAGTTCAGCATGTGTTTTGGCAAAAACAAAGCACATCAAATCCATAGCAGCCTGCAATATTTTCCCACATTTACATTCTTTACTCCTAAATAAAGCAAGTATATGCTAGAAATCACAAAACCATTAGACTCAGGAAACATAATACTCTGTGCATAGCTCATTCGTGGTCAGAGTTTCTTTTTTTTCTTTTTTGGCCATAAGGAAATACTGATTACAATGTTGTCCCAGATGTTTATACATTTATGCTTCTTTTGATAACTCATCAATAAATTCTCCTATATTTAATAATAAAGCCAGGTATCTCTACCACAAAACATAAATCCATTAATTCCAATATTTTGAAATATTAGGATGACTTTAGCATCTGAATTAGCTGTGATAGTACTTTCGTACTGTTACCCTCACAGTTAAAGCCCGAGTTCTAATCTTTTTGCTAAGTTAGGATAAGTTTGTTTGTCAACTTCAGATCTTATTGTCGTAGGTTTTAATATTTTTAACACGCATGTTTGTATAGGGTCACATTATGCAAAAGGACTTGCAAGGGATTATCACATATTGTCTGTATATAGTAAAATAAATATTTGGGAGAAGGGAATGGTACTGTAATGGGCTTTAAAATAGTTGCTTTTTGCTTACAAAACACTTGGGAGAATAAAAATTCAAGTATTATTGATCTTTATATTTTTAATTTAACATATAAAAATTTACAACAAAATCATTGTAAGAAAACAAAATTATACAATTAATATCTGCTTATTTTAATATTTATATGTACATCGCATGTGCATATAAATGTGTACTGATATGCTCCATACGTACATCAAATTATGTATCTGACAAATGACTTAGGATGTGCCGATCTGGAGTAAACATAAAACTATTCTGAGAAGTGGAAATGTTAAAATGGAACTGAGGGCTGGGGATATAGCTCAGTGGAATAAGCGCTTGCCTAGCAAGCGCAGGGTCCTGAGTTCGATCCCCAGTACCGCAAAAAAAAAAAAAAAAAAAAGGAACTGAACATAATATCCTAATTGTCCATGTACAAGTATTGGCACACCTCTATGGCTACAAATTATGTGTCTGCAGACTTACTCAACAGGGGTTTTAAAATATTTGAACATATTGAGATAATTTTCCTGTTGTGACTTTTAAAAAAAATTTTTTTTTTGTTTTTTTTTTTCTTTGAACTGAGGATCAAACTCAGGACCTTGTGCTTGCCAGGCAGGCGCTTCTGCCCCTGAGTTATATCCCCAGTCCTACTTTTTTTTTTAGAGTAAGTATAAGAACTATTATCAAAACACTTCCACTGTATTTGGCATTCTAAATAATCTGGATATGTTAAAGCATTTGGGAGGACGTGGGAAAGTTACATGAAATTCTACACCATTATATAAAATCTTGAATGTCCATATCCATGGATTTTGGTATCAGTGGGGAGCCCTGGGGCCAAGCTGTATTTATAACTCTGTAAATATTGAGTCATGTTATAAAATGAAACTAAAAGAGCTTGGAAAAATGTCAATTATTTGCTTCCACATGGAGGTCAAATTATATATCTGACAAATGTCTTAAGAGATGCTAATCTGGAGTAAACACAAAACTATTCTGAGTAAAGGAAACATCAAAATGAAACTGAACATAATTTGAAAACTTCTCTCCATGTATTATAGCCTAATGACAACAATTAAATGACAGAACTAAACAAACATGGTTGTTATAACAAGCTCCAGAGTCATTGGAAAAGCTGAGATGGCAACATCCATTCATTATTTGGAACAGTGCCATGAAAAATGATATGACCTCCTTTTCTTTCCTCCTTTCTGATCTTCTTTTTTCTTTCTTTCTTTCTTTCTTTCTTTCTTTCTTTCTTTCTTTCTTTCTTTCTTTCTTTCTTTCTTTCTTCCTTCCTTCCTTCCTTCCTTCCTTCCTTCCTTCCTTCCTTCCTTCCTTCCTTCCTTCCTTTCTTCTTTCTTTCTTTCTTTTTTTTCTCAACCTTGGGAATGGAACTCAGGACCTTGTGATCCTTTTATTTCTTACCTCAAGATGGTTTCTAAAAGCTGTGAAGGAATGGTATCAATTTGATAGAACATCTGCGTTTAAAAAAACAAAATCTATAGGCTCCATATTAACACAGGACTTCTTTCTTCTGTTCATAATAAATTGGTTCAATTACATTACATTTCTCTTATAGCTGTCAACTGTTTAAAGCAGACTCTGTTTAGATTTCTCTCCCTTTATTAAAGTTGAACTGTAAGTGTGGAAGAGTTGATGAGACATCCTTTCTAGTGACATCGTGGGTCTTGAGAGAAGAGAGTTGGTGCTTATAAATACATAATAATATTCTCCATGGTAAATTATGTGTATAATTTGCTCCCTTTATATTTAGAAGATTTACCATGAAAAGCAAAATGATTCAGAGGCAGCAACATTAAAACATTATTTCACTCTAATTATAACTAAACTCATCACTTACATAAGTTTAAAAAATCACTGTCTTGCTTCATTGCAATAAATCATGTGAATATATATTTTATATGTAAAATGAATTAGTCTTTACATATTTGACTTCTAAAATATTTGTTTATCTTCTTCCGTGCAACCCAAACTTCACTCGTACAGTTAGGCTATTTCTTTTTCTTGCATTATAACAAACAGCAATTAAAATGGGCACTATTTAGTTTCCCATGAATGCACACTCTCACATTGGGCTGTGATTTTTCACTAGTTCTACCTCCAATATTCTTAAACTGGTCATTTTCGTTATACTCTACCCTAGTAAAATATACTCCAGGAAATGCTGTTAAAGCCCAGTAAAATTACCTTTAGAGCCCATTAATAGAAAAGTTTGAAAAGGGGGTGGATCTTCTTCACTTTATTAAGAGAAAAGCTATCATCGCTACTGGGTTCAAAGCAGATTGTTCCTGAATATCTCTCATGCATTCAAGATATTTTAAAATTTTATTTACAACAATTAGCACTGCTTACAAAGTATGCACACAGAACACATTAGTTAATACAATTCTCTTAATTATGTGATATGTCTCCAACATTACATTTAGTATGTTGCAGTTATTCTATTGCTTCCCTTACTTAAAAGAGCAGCATAGTATTTTACGTGCATTTATTAGCTGCAAAATACTCTGCGAAAACTTATGACACTCTAGCATCTGTGCAGCACTTACGTTTCACTCTCAAAGTACAAATTCTCATCTTGACACTATGATTAGCTCACGTTTGTGATCCTAATAAATGGTAAAGGTGTTAAAGTAGTAGAACTGACAAAAACTATGATGGTCAAAGATTGATGAAAATGTATGTCTTTGTGCCAGAGAAAAGGAGTTGCACGCTGGATGTCAAATTGTTAAGTTTCATATTAGGTTTAATTTCATTCAGGTGTAATCTAAGAAGTAATAAACATCACCAACCTATTGAGGATCAGTGGAAATTCCAAACTGAAGATGGGAATTTTAAAAATATCATAGAAGTCGCCGAAAATTAATCAACATGATTTATATCTGGAACACATAAGAGTTCAGTGTGGTTTCCTGACATCTTTGTCAAGTTTATGTGTTGTTCTATTAATAAATGGAAATAAAAATGTTTTCTTTCTCCATCTTTTAAAAAAATCTACTTGTCACACTGCCTGCATCAAATATATATGAGTAAAATGATAAGATGAAAGTTACCCGTCTGTGAGGCCCATACTCCTGCGTATGTGACCTCTGTACAACTTGGTTTGGGAAACCTTCGCTACAGGGAGCAAAGAGAGGCCTGAGGATGTCTAGAGAGGAGACGATGGAGAAGTAACTAGCTCCACCATGAGAGTCACCTGGTCTGAAGTGTCAGTTGTGTTCACATGCAGGAATCTCTATACTGAAAGAGCAAGGGATTGGGACGGAGTTAGAGGTAGGAACGGGAGAGTCGATTGACCAGTGGTAAATTAACAAGTTACCCATACCTGACTGGCTACATTTTATATGTGACATGCTCTTGCTCTATTTTCTAATATTTATTTATTTATTTATTTAATTTATTTATAAGGGAAAAGAACCAAAACAAATTAACAAACACACAGACATAAACAAAACACCACAGAAAGAATAAAAGCAATACAGAATGTCAGGCAAGGTGGTAGGAAATTAACAATGGTTGTTGTAAACACTGTTATCTTCAAGTTGATTACTCAGATAAATAAGTATAGGCCTGTAATATTGATCAAATGATTAAACAGTAACTGTTCCTTTCAATAAAGCAATAGAAGTCAGTAGTAGAATTATCTTAGCTATCTTGTATATATATATATATTTTTTTTCCCTTCTTTCTTTCCTCTTTTTCCTTATCCCAGTTGTTCTTCCCTTTTGAGCAGTTTCTTTCCCTTTCACAATATCTACTGTACCTTTCAGATTTTACTTAATTTTTCATGTTTTTATACTAGGGAGATAATCTTTACACTTGTGAGTCTGATTTATTTCACTTCTGAGTATGGTCTCAAGTTGCATCCATTCATCAATAAAAGCCTCAAGTTCATCTTTCTTTATAGCTGAATAACATTCCTTTATATAAAAACATGAAATATTTTTTATCCATTCCTCAGTTGATTAGCATTTGGGCTTTTCCCACTATTTAGTGATTACAAATCACACTGCTATAAACATGGATACACGTATGTCCCCGCGGTATGAAGTTTTTAGTTATTCTGGAAAATTACCCCAAACAGAAATATCTGACTTGAATGGAACCTCTAATCCTTGTTTACTGGGCAATCTCCAGACTGATTTCCACAGTGGTTGCACCAGTCTAGACTCCCATCAGCAGTGGAAAAGGGTTTCTTTTCCCCACAGCCACTCCAGCATTTGTTATTGCTGGAGCAGTAAATATTTTCTAATTCTTAAATTTTATTAATTTAAAATAATGTCAACTTGGCATGCACATACTACTTGGCATATGAAGAAAAATCGGTCCCTCTGCTGCTCCGGGCCCCAGCATGTACTTCTGTCTCGCTCCTGGATGAAATGATACGTGGATTTTACTTTTTTATGTTGACTCTACTACAGCGTGATTAAGTGAGTCAGTGAAGCTCTACCCACCTCATAAGTGTGTGTTAAAATCTACCAGCTTTTATTTGCGAGGAGCAGAATTTGACCTCACGAAAAGTTATCAAAGTCACTAACATAATTAAGAGTAGCACAGAATCTAATAAGCAAGCTTTGGATATGTTTATTTTATAAATATAAACTCAAATTATTAAAAACTATAGGAGGCTAACTTATAATGAATGGATTAGTTGTTATAAAGACTGTGTTTCCTAAGCTATGATCTCACTATATTCATCCATCAATTCATTCAGTAAATAGTTTCAGGCTGCAGCTATTCTAGAGACTAGCTGATGATTACACAGATGACAATAAACGTTTGTTGAACAGAATAATATTAGTGGCTATAACATTTACTTCCCCTCATGTTAGATAACATCTATCATCGAGAAAGGTCTACTTTCAATCTCCACATTACTCTATAGATAATTATACTGTCAAGTGCTTTGAGGAGAGCATGATAACATAAAGACATACAATGAAAAAACCTGATTACTCTAATATCCAGAGATCAGTACAATCACACCGGAAAAGATGGTACCTGGACTGAAATTTATTATGGTAACTAAGACAAGCAGGGCTATGAACCAATGTAAAATGTGTGTCTTTTATGCTCATTTGCACTTTGGAGCAGAGACAGAAGCCCCATGGCACCAATCCGGTGAATAATATTGACGAGGACACACCATACTGTTTTTATGAACCTGCTTTTCCCTTAGTATTTGACAGCAACATTCACTTCATAAAAACACTCAGGAAAGAAGACTTTCAGAACTGCTTCAGACGTGGTAAGAATGATGGGATATATTTGTTCGGAGAAGGAGTATTTTGATGGATCTTAATAACAATGTGTCTTTTATTGCAACAAATGTTTTTTTTTTTTTTTTTTTTTGCAACAAATGTTTTTGAATTTAAATATTCACCAGATATGTTGATCAGCTTTTGTGGGTCATCAGGGGCTCACCTTGGAGGGGTTATTGAAACTCATGTGCCTTGTATTTCTTGCTTTTGTTTTCTTCTTGGCTACTAAAAGGTGAATAGGTTTGCTCTGGGCTTTGCTGCTGCAATAAACTGTGATCTGTACAAGTTTAAGGCAACAAAAGGCAAAAAATCATGCACTGAATACCTCTAAACCTTTAAGCCAAAATAAAACTTTTCTGCTTATAAGTTCATTTCTGTCAAGTATTTTCTCACTGTGACCAGTGCTTGCTCTGGCAGCACATAGACAAAAATTGTTACTGTAACCAAAAGCTAACAGCGGTTTAAATTTTAGAATAATATCTATGATAGAAATATAAAATACAATAGTCCTTGAAGGTGTACATATGAATAATATTTTAACATGAATTTTAAACTCTAAATGAAGGACATTTCTGATACATAAATAAAAGTAAATTAGAGTCCTTGTAATTTTAACAAATAAGCCAAATGGAAAGTTTCATGTATATTGTTTTTAAAAATCTGATCCTATTCCATAAGTTACACTGACTAATGGGAAATTAAATTCTATTGGGTACATTTTAGCACAAAGTTTTACAGAATAAAAGTCTTATAAAATTGTGCATAATTTATTTTATATCAGTAGATGTTTACATATATGCACCTCACTCATGTATATGAACATTATTGAATTCCGGTCCTATAAATGAAGAAACATAATTTTAAAGTGTGTGTTATACTAGAAACTATTAGTGTACCATAAAATACTACTCTATTAATTGAGATAATTGATTGTAAATTTAAACACTAATTTAAATTTCTATGACAGGATTAACACATCAAATTAACCATAACACACCTTCATTCTCAGAAACTTAGGTGAATTTTTGATTTAGTTGTCCTACACAATCATTCAAAGATTACTAATGTTTAAAAGATTGGAGTGGCTATTATGCATTTCTACTAACTATATATCTGCCTGTGTACTATGATGCACCTCAAATTTTTAATTTGAAATTGACATTAAAGAAAATTTTCTCTATAATACATTGTTAAGAATTCATATTTTTAAACTAGGGAATATATTTTCAGGGGACATAACATTATGGAATAAAAGGTTGATCAGAGGTTTAGTTTGACCCATCACAGTTGGTATTTGACACACACAAAGAAAGAAAGAAAAAGAACAACTCAAATGACTTGCTGTGCAAAGGCCTGATTTCTTCGCTACATATATGTAGTGTTCTTTTTGTTTTAAAATGACCTTTACTGTTGATTCAAAAGAATACACATTTTATATATTACATGCCACAAAATTTTTCTTTTATCTTTATTATAATGTCCAGAGTTAATGAAGTTCATAAATAGCAGCAAAGTTAGAATACTCCTTATTAGCTTGTACTATTTCCAAGGAACTTTGCAATCTTTTATCTTTTTTAAAAATTTTAAATGTAAAAGAATGAAAACATTAACAAACAGACACAAAGTAGCACAAGAACAGTACAATCAAAACTGAATTACAGATAAGGTGACAGGGAATTAATAATGGTTATTGTATCACATATTGATAAGTTCAAAGTACATAATCTTCTATCTTAAAACAACTTTCGTCCTCCTCCCAATAATCACTAATGATATTTTTGCCAAGGTTGCACATAGACTTACTTTCTGTTTAAATGCAAGTAGTATAATTTTTCCAATGTCAAATGTCAGCAATCATTATATGTATGAAATGCAGTAAACACCTGAATTACTTTTGTATTCATTTCCATTTCTCCTCAATGGAAACTTTTTATTAATATAATTTTCTGATTGAGTAAATTATAACTGGGGCTGAAATTCCCTTAAAGAATAATTTGCAATAATATAGCAGGGAAATATAAAAACCAATAGTTCAACTTATTGTAGCATAAGATAATCTCCACTTATATAAAATACACAATCTGAATTAGCACCTCACTAAAGACCTTGATAGTAATGTCATTTCTACCCTTATGTGAATATTAGAGTATGATCAAGATCCTTTTACTTCCATAAATCAGTGTTCCAAAGGGTAAATAAATTAGATGTATCTCCTTACATTCCTCTATACTTGTACAATACTGTTTGTAACTGCTGCATTTGAGTGGAAAACTTGCTTGCTAATATTCTCTTTTTAAACAAGAGGAGCTGCCCAATATGAACACAGTTAACTTTCTTTAAATATCAACCATGAACACTGCATGTGCTTGAAACTGAGTTTTTTTAAACATACTACATTACACGAAAGTAGCTATGACATTACTTTTATAGGAATAATAAAAATATTAATATCTAAATTTCTAAAACCTGATAATTAAATTTCTGTGATCATAGTTATGTATGCTAGAATTATTTAATACAAATTCCACAAAATATTTATGAGATCATTTTCATTTTATTAAAAGGAAGTAAAATAATCAAACTTGTTCAAAATCTTCATTATATCGAGAAAAGTCTTAAATCACAAATAGGAGCATTACAATATATATTACTAGTTCAAATTTTTTATTTTCTAGACCATCTATCACATAATATTAAACATCAATCTAAATGTTATTTACATATTTTAATATAATGCATTTGATATTGAATATTATAACTTCATATGGTTATGTCAAAGGCTGAAAATTATATTGTTTTCATATATTGAGCATTGAATTGTCGTCATGGCCTATAAACGACCCTTTTATTTTTCATCATGCAAAAGAGTTTTCATACAGTAAAAATCAAAATATTTTGGTTGCATCTCTCTTTCTCTGCATGGAATCGTGCGTTAAAATCTAAACATGGTAATAAATAGCACCGAAACCAACAAGGAGAAAGTAGGTGAAAAACTAAGTTGATTTGCTGTTATACATTTTGGGTAGACTATTTGAGAGAATTCTGATCTCCTTTTGCATATGTGGCCAGCAATCTGCCAGTCACAAAAATGTGATAGCAAAGCAATGAATGAACTGTGACTATCCTGATAGAGGCATTCTGGAAGAACAGACTCAGTCATATTCAGTAATAGACTGAGTCAATACATCACAACAGACAGATGAACAAATGTGATCATGAGGACGATTTAAGAAAAAAAATCGACGTAACTTGAATTATTTTGAAGTTCCAGAGCATGAGCAAACATGAATACAGTAAAAATGCTATTTCTCCTACACTACGTAAACTCCACTTAAAATTTTTATTATTCAGTTATAAAATGTGCTCTTGTTAAAGTGACAATATTTTACTAATTTAAACTGAGAAAGTTTCTGTTGCATGTACTGTAATGGGTCTTTTAGGCACAGTGATAGAAAAAAACCAACATAATTGTTATTAAAAGCAAGTAACATATGCAAGAAATAAAAAGTCAGCCAATTTTGTTAGAAGTAACCTTTAACTACTAATCGTGCTCTACTACACAAGTATAATTTACTTGTAATATTAATTGTATACATACATTTTGTAAAATTAGAAAATATCCTGGATAGAAAATGATTTAGTTATCTGTCATGACAGAAGTTAGAGCACTCACGAAGTTCAGAGCTCATTTGTTGGTTCTGCTCAATTCACACTCATACTTATTCAACGGACTAAAAAGCAAGAGCTATTAATTCATCTACATTTATCTACATTATTATTCCTTCTTTTGAGTCAGGGTCTCACCGCGCAGTTTCGGCTGTTCTTGAATTTACTATGTAGGATGTTGGCCTCAAACTCACAGTGATCCTCCTGCCTGAGCCTCAGGACTGCTAGGAGTACAGGCCTGCGTACCAAGGCCCGCGTTATTTTTACACAACAGAAAATAAAATGTATATGTAGGCAGATGCTGGGTAGTAACTTTCCATTACTTTTAGTCTCCTCTAACTCCAAGATATTTCTTTTTTATTTTAATAAAGATTCATTTTGTTTGACTTCTTGGACAGATCGCTGCCACTTCCTAGGTGGCAACCTAGCAGGCTTTATATATCCAGTGTTAAGTAAGACAAGGGAAACTGGACACAGCTGTTGAACAACCATAATATATTTCATGCTTCAGAAATACACACTAAGGAGTGGGCATGATAACCGTGCGAGCTAATACATCTGTTATTTACCTAATTCGATCATTCCACAGTGCTTTTTTATGAATACACAGAGACTTCAAAGCAGCATATTGGGTGCCAGAAACACAGTATTGTACTTACAAGTTTAAAGAAAACTAGGGAATAAATATTTTAATTTTTCTAAGCGCATAAAGCAAATGAAAAATAAACATTTATTCAAGAAAGTCTACTAAACTCCAACAATAACCAGTTAATGGTATTGGTGCCTGACCTGCTCTTTCCAATCTCAAGATGGTGGAAGTGAGCGGGGATATAGCTCTGCGTCACAAGCCCCTGCCTACAAGTGCGAGGTCCTGAGTTCAATCCCCAGTACCAAAGAAAGAAAATCAGGATGGCGGAAGCCTTATGTCCGATGGTTGCACTGTGCCCACTGTCCGTCATCTGCCTCTTCTCTTCCATCTCTGCCTGCTCTCGCCCTCTCTTCTCCCTCATCTCTCCCTCACCTCGCCCTCATCTGCTTCCTCTCCTTCACCTCTCTCTTGTCTTCTTCAGCCCTCAGTCTGGAGGTATTATAGTTCACTGAGCAGGACAGATCATCAGCATTTCTCATCCTTTTCCAACTCTGAGCAAAATAATCTGAATTTCTGATGAGCATGACCAAGCATGGCTGCTTCCTTTGTCCGGTCTTTACTTTGAGAACTCAGGGTTTCCCTTAAGTGTACAAGCTGAAAGTAAAAATACTCTTCAACCTATGATGGAACTACATCTCGATAAATCCATTATACACTGAAAATAAGTAAAAAATGCATTTAATGCCCTTAAACCCAATAGCTTAGCAACACAGTACACAATGGAATATTTTTTGTTTCTCTTCCTGATCACATGCTGACTGGAGTTATGGATTGCTGTGCTGCCTATACTTCTATGAGAAACTCGATTATAAAAAATAAAAGAGCAAATTATAAAAGAGACAATAGGGGATAGGAGATAGACATCTTGCAAACGAGGAGAACAAGAGATACTGAGAGAGAGAAAAGGGAGGGAAAGGGGATGTGAAAAACATTAAGATGTGTTGCATGTAACAACCACCCAAACTTAACGAATTCATTATGTACTGCAAACCAGTACCATTCTAAAAAAAAAAAGAAAGTAGAAATAACAAAGAAATAAAAAGAGGTAATAGCATAATATCTCTAGCTTAGAAAAGAAGGAAATTTAAAATTTGAAGTGCAGTTTCTCCTACTTACGTATTGGCCTTATTATAAGTTTGAAAAGTTGTAAGTCAAGTCTTGGTAAGTTGAGGACATCTATACTGAGTCTACAGTTTGCTTTATCTTTCTCAGAGTAGAAACCTTTCGACACCAGAAGTGCCACCTTATGCCCAATGGGAGAAACCATCCATTCCTAGGAAAAGCAAACTTCAGAACTCTCAAGACATTACTCTCATTTGAAGCACAGTTAAGCTAAATTGAGGTCTAAAAATGCTCTTTGAAACAATTGATTTTCTTAATAGAGAGCAACAAAGGTAAGATACACAGCTGCTCATTTTATAGAGATAATGATAAGATTTCATCATGTGTAATATCTACATGATTTGACCTAATCTCTTGTTTCAATTGGTGATTTCTACCCAAGATGTTGTCAAGTACATGCACCTTATGTTTGCTTAGTTTCTGCTGGCCTGTGACATGTTCTCACGCTTTGTTTTTGATGACTGACCATTTTAAAGAGTATTTGCCAGATATGTTGTACAACCTCCACCTGTAGAAATCCTCTGGATTTTCGGAAATTATACTTAAATTACTATAGTTTTATGGGACTATCACAGAGTTAAAGTTCTTTGCATCATGACCTTTAAGGGCCATACTATCAAAATGATAACATATATAGGACATGCAAACCCCACACTACTGTTTGAATGACTGGAAATATTTTTCTAGTATTTCAGAGTTAGGGACATAAAATGCCTTAGCCCATGATTAAGAGTCCTACAAAACCTGACAACACATAAATGGTCGGGCACTTCCTGATTAATTTCAAGGGAAGAGAAATTGCACACTACCCTATGTATCTAACAGAGCATATTAGGTGCCCTGTATGAGGAATAGGTGGCAATACTATGTAGACTCTCTGCAGTTCTTTTGTTAGAATTCTGGCATCAAGTCATACCATCAAGCAAATCCATTCAATCAAATCTTTAAATTACATACACATTGAAGTTAGTGGTCGAAAGCTTCAAAATAACTACAATTAATATGTATAAGAACAGGACATTAAACTGAAAAAGTCCTTAATCTCTATGAATAAGAACATTAGAAAGATATTATAAATCACCAGTTCCAGGAAGAAGTAGAGACATTTCACTATAGATTTTACATATTGGTATAAAGCTCCGTTTGTACAACTTAGCTTTCATAAATTTTTAACTTAAAATAAAATGAACAAATTCCTCAAAAACATAACTTGTCAAATATAATATAAAAACTAAATCTACCCGTGCTCATATAAAATGGAATATGATCTGTTGTTTAAAAATATATCAGTCCTTTATGGTTCACTATGGATTTCTTGAAATGGTTAAGTAAGAATTGATATCAATGCTGTTAAATTCACTCCCAGAGAATAAAATATGAAGCAATATTTGTCAGTTTTTTACACGGGTGTGTCAGAAACTCAAGATCAGATGATGTCTTATCTAGCATGCTGGTGATAAGGACAATGTCTCTGTACCTGGATATTTGTTACTCAGGTATACCCACATGGTTAAAATTGGTGAAATTATGACATGAAAACCATTTTTCTGTGCATGTGCGCATGTCACTCCAAAAGATTTTAAAACGGTCTGGGAACTGGTGAGGCTCCCTAATACCTGACTGAACATTAATTAGCATCCACAAAAATATTGAATTGAATCAGAAGAAGCATTTTGTGTACTATGCTGTGTAATTTTTTCCAATCTAGATGAACTCCAGTGAGACACTGGAGGACTGATTCTTATGAAGCTGGAAATACAAAGATCATGCTGCATCTTCATGCAGTGATGTGACACTGAGCAAAGGGTGTGGAATCAAGGTACCAAGGCACCTGTGTACCTTGTAGGGTGGAGGACAAAAGCAGCAGGCATCCCTGCTCAAGCAAAATAACCTAAACATAGCCCAAACCACTGCAGGACACTGAAAACAAAATAGGCTAATGACTCAAACACTTCACACACAACCTTTATTGGTTAATGACCTTGGATTGCAGAAAGAAATTTGGGAACAACCATCAACCAACAGCCAGATGAGTTTGATGCCATGTATCACAACACACTCACTTTCACAAATTCCATTTTGGATTAAAATACCCATACTTTTCCCATTCTTATATCTTCTGGGTATTATTTCTTAATCCATTTGTGAGTTAAGGTCTTGACTTCATATGAAAACAAACTATAGATGCACTTGGAAATGAAAATATATAGCATTTATAATATAATTGGAAAAGGGCTGCTATGTTTAAAAAGCATTAAAATATTTGAATAGAAGAGGAATCAAATTCATGTTTGTGGATATATAGTGGATTTTTATTTGTCATAGTGTCTGTTCAAGAACCAAGAGGATTATGGCCCTTGCTCGACGCTGAACATAAAATGTGAATCAGAAGCAAGTGTGTGCCCAAATCTCAAACAGTTTATATTCTAGGAATCTTGTTTGCAAATGCCCAGTAGAATAAAAAATATATCTATGCATTTTATTGCTCTAGTTATTTTGCCTGTTGTTGCACAAAATAAAGACACAAAAAGTTAAAGAGGGAAAGGTTTATTTAGCTCACAGTTTATGGAGGTTTCAGTCCAAGGCAGAGTGTGTGACAGAGGGAACAGCTCCTGGTGGCAGAAGATAGAAAAGCAGCAAGAGCAAAAGGGGGAAGCAAGCCTCTTTCTGCCCCTCTGTCTTATCCAGTATGGAGGGATTAGTGCGGTGCTGGTCCAGTCAACGGAGTGGCCCGCAATCGTAGTCTTAATTGCAGCAATTTTAATCCCAGCATTGAACCATGAATCCATCACAAACTCTAGATACAACTGCCTCTGAGCAAGCCTGCCCCATGATTGCATGAGGTGTTGTGGGGACATCCAGACACAAACAAAAACATATACCAACTGTTGCATCACTATTTATTTCCATTTATGTACAAATAAAATATATATTTAACTCATATGACTGTGTAATGTGATAGTTAAATGTTCCTGGTTCCTTGATAGTTTTGTTCCATAGAAATTCAAAGGTGTATACTAATTCAGTTCCATGGCTCTGATATTTCTGACAGATAATTATCTATGCAAGAGAAAGAAAGACACAAAAGGTTTTGATAGAGAAAAAAGTAGCACGTTCTCTGAAACACAAAAAATGAAAGTGAAGTTACAGCAAATAAGAAGCATCCTTAAGACTCAGAAAAGTGAAAGCATAGGCCACATACATGGTAGAGATAATGTCCAGGCATGACATTCAGCATTCTCTGCATTGGCTATGGTTAATTGTGACCTCAATTTCAATAAATAGACCAAATATTGAAAATGTTTTCTAAATTATTTCAACTTCATATCACACTCCTATCAAATATATGTTGATAAATCCTAGAAATACACTATTATTGATATTATGTTTGTTATTTAAAACAGAATTTAAATTTTCCACCTGGTTCTTTTTTCTATATATTTTCAATACATTCAAGTAAAACTTTATGTCTGACTCTACTTTGCTATGCAGTGAAAAGATGCTTGCCAATTCCATAGCAGCGAACTAATCTTTTGACTATAATGCTTCTTGTAGAGATTGTGTATCTGAGCAACTGAAACACTTGCAGGCAACTTCTGTAATCCGTAAAGGTTCATATCTGTCTCCATGAGCCATCTATCTTTTATACTTGGCAAATATGGGTCTTATATGGATGAAAGAAGAAATAAAACTATTGTCTCACTCAAATAGTAACCTATAATATAGTGTTACTATATTATGCTTAGCATAATAAAAACTTAAACAATCACCAAAATTCTCACATCATGTAATATTTCCAGCTGATGAAGGAGAGAATTGGTGGTCACATCATATGAGAAAGGTACATTTTTTAGTCACATGTAATGCATATGTTATAATGCAACAGAGATAAAACAAGATATTTTCCCCATTGTTTAATGTGTGGCATAACCATTATCAGAACTTTCTTTAATTCAGAATGTTTCATGTTATGCCCTTTAAATAGGTCTGTCAATTATGCATGGGAATCTTGGCACATGGAGGGCTCTGTCCTACCAAGAACGCCCTCTGTGTTCCATGCACTCCTGGTTATGGTTCCCAGACACATATATAATTCTCACTTTTTTACTTAGGCATCTAGGGAATATAAAATTATCTCAATAACCGACATAACACTGTTGTACTTATTTTAGTTTGTTCTGATTTCTCTCTTCATAAATAACAATTTCAGTAAGAATTCTCATATCAGCAGGGAAAAAGTAACTGTAATAACAGTAAGAGCAACATAGTTTTATTCATTTGTTCATGGATTTTATTCTCTTTCTTTTTCTTTGGCCAAATCTTGTGGGTTTACATTTATACCTTCAAAACTGTCCCACCAGTTTCTTTAGAAGTTTGTCTACTGACCTCAGAGTTTCCTAAGAAGCTATTGTTATATACAGTTCACATCATTTTTTCCACTGTTCCTCAACCAAAAGGTGATCCATGAGTCTGGAAATCAGTTTTGACACTGCTACCAAACTGTGCTAACATGAAAGGCTGACTTGTCAAGACTAGATTTTACTAACTATTCAGAGAGTAAAGCAAAATTAAATATTCAATGAAATATTACTGGAACTTAAAACCCTTGAATTGATCAACTATGAGAAATAGCTGCTCAAGAGTTCCTTTTTCCTGTATCAAGATTTGCAGCTCGAACAATGTATGCAGACGTACTGTTTAAAAAGTTCAGCCCTTTTCATAGCTTATCTATTCTAAATTGTGCTGCAGAGTGCAGCGTGAGTGTGCATGCGACTCCATAGCACGCTGCTTTAATTCTTTCAAAAATATACTGAAGAGCAGGATAGCTGGATAAAACGCTAGCTCTATTTTTAGTTTATCGAGGAACATCTATATTGATTTTCATAATGGTTGCTCTAATTTACATTCCTTCCAGCAGCATAGAAGAGCTCCAGTCTCCCCAAATGCTCCTCAGCATCTATTGTTTCTTTACCCCCTTGATGACAGCAATTCCGAGTGGGCTAATACAGAATCTCAATGTAGATTTGATTTGCGTTTCCCCGGTGCCTAAGAAGTTGAATCGTTTTTTTCCACACACTTTTTGGCCACTTGTACTTCTTTTGAAAAGCATCTGCTCACTTCATTTCCTGTTTAACAGTTGTGGATTTTTAATATTGTTTATTGAGTACTTTATGTATTCTGTATATTAATCTTCTGTCTGAAGTGCAGCTGATTCAGATTTTCCCCCGTTATGTAGACTGTGTTTTCACTTTGTTGATTGTTTCCTTTGGTGTTCAGAAGCGTGTACATTTGATGTATTTCCATATGTTGACTCTTGCTATTAACCCTGCTCTACTGAGTTCCTACTCACGAAGTTGTTACCTCTGAGTTTAAGTCCTGCATTTCCTTTCTTTTTTTTTTTTCTTTTGAGTCAGGGTCTTGCTATGCAGTGCAGGCTGGCCTTGAGCTCACTCTGTAGCCCAGGCTTGTCTCAAACTTGCAACAATCCTCCTGCATCAGCCTCCTAAGTGCTGGGATTACAGGCATGGGCCACCAAGCCTGACTGCATTACCTTTATGATTTCTTCTAGCAGTTTCAAATTTTGACACCTTATACCTCAGTCTTTGATCTATTTTAAATTAACGTTTGTGCAGTATGAAACATAGGGACTTTGTTTTAGTATTCTGCGTATGGGTGTCCAGTTTTGTCAGCACCATTTGTTAGAGGCAGTCTTTTCTCTTTTCTCCTATGTGTGTGTGTCTCACCTCTTGTTCAAGAGTGAGATTGGTTTCTGTGTCCTGCATTCTATTCCATTGGTTCAATTGTACATTTTTGAGATAGCGTCATCATGTTGTTAGTTTGTTTTTGCTGTGCCTTTGTAGTATATTCTGAAGTTGAGTTATATGATATTCTAGTACTGCTTTTTTTCGTTTATGATAAAGTCAAAAACTCTGAGGAAACATTAGATATAGGAAACCGGAAAGATAGTTAAGACCATAATGATGCATGCCGACTTTAGGCTTTGTGCTCCTAAGTGCAAGGTATAATTATAACAGTATTATTTTTAAATTTATGAAATAAAGTTTTCACTTACATGTTGACATAGTAGATACACATTTATATAATTTTTATTATAAAAATTCCAATTTAAAATATTTTTATAAAATGCATTGCATCAGTTACATTTCCATAAATTTAATTATCATAATCATCATGTAAAAACAAGGTATAACACCAAAATAAAAATTTAACAAATATAAAGAATTTGTACTTTACTCCTATAGAGGCACGTCTTATAATTATTCCTTTAAATTAATAGACAATGATATATGTTTTTAAAAACTATCAAATATACCATTAGGTAAATTAATTTAATGTTAAAATAATGATGCTGAATGTTTTTAGTCTTTTAATAAATAAATTAATAGATGACAAATATATTGGCTTTAAATTTAATTAATACCTGAAATGCAGCTGAACTCTGGTGCAGTACACAGTGTGAAACAGAGTTTTTACTGTAAAGGTTAATGGCTTAATTAACTATATTTAAATATTTAATTCACATAAATTCTCAACCAGTTGACAGTAAAGTTTAGCCATTTTTTCCCCTTTGATTATTTACTGTCTTTCCCCCTGATGTTCATAAATGAGAAAGTACATAAGACAATGTACCTAAAAATGTCCCCTGATTTAGTAAGTATTTTTCTGCCATGTTTTATATGTTATTTGGTCAATTTGTCTGGTTTCTAATCTGTATATGTTATAATTAATTTTATAAGGTCTTCTAAGGTAAATAAATGAATCTAATGCCAGAAAATAAAAAAGATGAAAAAAAAGAAACGTGTTATGTACATGTTTCATTCACTCTAGTGAATGCAGTCATTGTGTACTGCAAATATTTACTAAGAAAAGACAAACATAAATAAAAATAGAAAAATTGAGAGGAAACATGAATTTGATTATGGTCTTTGCATCTTATCATAGGAAATATGTTAAAATGAGATGGATTGTAAACTTCCAATTAATATTAGCAGTTTGATAATAATAATGAGCTAAAACTCAAATCAGATTGTCTACGCATTGCTGTATTACTTTAACCATATTCATTCATTTAATTAGGATTGCATTTTTCCTTTCTTTTTTCTTCTTTCTTTCATTTTTTCTTCTGTCTCTGTAGTTTTGTGTAAATCAACAAAACATTAACTTAAAATTTTATTTTCCAATTAATGTTTTGTATCTCAAAAATATTTTTGTTCTAAAAAAATTAAAAGCACATAAATGTAGGTAAGTAGCAGGTTCTGCCTGTCTCTTTCTTTGTCTTCTACTTATACTCTTTAATTCTACAATTTAAAGTGTTTCATTTCTTCCATGAGGATGAGAGGAAATATCTTTTAGGAGATTAAATTCTATTTACTTATTGCTTAGAATAATTTTAGAAATCATAGTGTACTATACATTATAGGCTGACAAAGAAGCAACTTATATTTGGAATTTATTCCATTATATTTTAAATGTATACACCTCTCCATTTAAATAATGACATAGCCTAAACCGATATTTCACTTATGAAATGGAGCCAGATACCAATTTTCATCAAATACATAGAATAATTTCGACTGTGTTTGCAATGTAACACTCCCCCATTGTTAGGGTTTCTGTTTATTTTCATAGCTTGATTCATCTGTTTCATTTGAGCCTTTGGGTTCTCAACCATATATTTCTGTCAAAAACACATTTTTCCTTTTGGAATGAATCCATATTAATTAGCTCTATCTGCTTCCACTCACTGTATTTCTTTTATCTGCAGACTCTTACATTTCTGGCTTAAATGCAATTTGTTCATCAGCATTAAACACATCATTCATGATGTGGCACTCAAAGCTCGAAATTACAGGATTATTCAAGGAAAACAAGCACTTGACTTCTTTTTAAAACTGTACTCAAGTATTTCTCAATTCAAAAAAGAAAATTGAAGCCACACTTCTGTTATTATAATATGGAAGCAGAACATCAGAGGAGCCAAGAGACTTGAGTCCATCACAATTACTTCTAAAAATTGTTATGAATAAGCTTTCAACTAAAAGACTCAAGCACATGCTACAATTAAAAATTGAGTGTTAAATTCACTCTGTGGGAAGACAGAGATCGAATTGTGGAACTTAAGTATCGCTTAAGGTGAGGTATAAGGCAATTTATCCTGCAGGAATTTAAAGGATATTTTAACTCTTGACAATTGCCCATAACTAGGTATAAGTATGATGATGAGAGAATTGCACAACTTTAGGATTTTCGTAAAACCACCAACATGACTTTGTTAACACCATCAAAACTTTTTCCTAGGAAAGTAACAATACTTAAATGTGTTTCAATTTAAATTGTATTGCAACTTCAAATGGATATGGTGATCAATGAATAAACATGAACTTATAAATTAGTTTCATAGTGAATGAGTTTACTATATATCTTTCTAATCCCAGTCCCTTCTACAATAAACAGGTAAAAATTCACGCCTCATGCCTCTCCTTTTCAGTTTGCATCCCTTTTTAAATTCTGTAATGATTTCATCAATACTGATAATCACAAGTGTTTATTTACTCCATGAATGACAAGATTTTCTTCTTCCTTTTGGCCCGCCTAGAAGAATTTGATTTTGCCCTCTGTGTTTGTTCTACACCCGTTCTTTGTAGGCGGGTTATGTCTTATTTCCTAAACTCCTGTTGCACTCTCACAAGAAAGGAAGCCTGAGACACAGGGGTGTAAATTGAGGAGTGAGAGAAATAGTTATAGGAAGTTCGGAGGAGTGGCATATGATCTGCTTCATGGCATTATTTAGAGACTAAATGAGGGTTTTCTTATCTTTTAGCCCCATAACCCTGGCAGGCAGGAATTTTGACTCTTGTCATAATGGTTTAATGACTATAATACATGGGTCTTGATATAGCACTGGTAGAAAACCACAGTGAAATGTGTGTTACCTTCCTTTGAAAAATATACACAGAAGTAGCACAAGTCACTTGTGCTCCTGCAGTGTTGGACAGAACTTAGATACATGGTCATTATGAGATGTAGGGTTTGCGTTTGGTTATCTTTCCCCCACCCCCAAAAAAACTTGAGGTAGTTTCCATGGCTAAAATTAAATGAAGACAATAGATTTTGGAAGGTATATTGTAAATTATTTTGTCTTCTGAGTTTTTCTGCCACACGTCCAGAAACATTATTTTGACACATAGAATCTCACTGATGTTAGCAGGCAATTAAGTAATATTGGCCCCCACTAAAGTGATAGAGTTAAGGTGAAACCCATTTTTCTGCTTTACCTTTGTGTTCCACAAAAAATCATGGATATTTAAATGACATCCAGACCCAAACAACAAATACCCACTAAATTTAATTTAAAGAATGGGAAGTCATTCTTCATTCCCACTTCACTCCTATTACTTTAACTGTGATTAGTTATAGTGAAGTTGGTGATTCTCTCCAGTCTTTTATGTTACATTCTATGTCACATTTTTCATTCAGTCCTTTATATTTTAACCCAAATGACTTAAAGGAAATTTTAAAAGGAAATGTTTATAATTTTCGCCATATTTTATTTCTAATGTAACAGGAAAGAGAGAGAATTAGTAGCTGGCAAAAAATAACTGTGAACTAACAGATATTTATACTAATGGAATTAGTGACTTTTATTAGGTTATTAACCAATGAAGCACAGAGATGATAACATGAAAAATTGTACTATAGAGTTTCCATACCTCAATTTCCATACTATCAGATACTTTGTATTTAAACACGGAATGTAATACATTATCACAGACTGCAACAGGGTAATGCATTCCATGCATTCTGTATGACACGGAAAAGGGGAACTTTCTTAAATGAAGAATTTTTTAACTGAAAAAGAGAACAATATTATTAGTAGTGTGATGTATGTGTCATATCTATCATGAATCTATTTATCTATCTATACTGTTGGGATTTTTCTTGCTTTTTTCATTAAAAGACTAAGTGGTGTTAGTCACATATAGTATTGGGTTGCAGTAATTCTTAACAAATGAAAAGCTGAGGGAAGTATTCCATTATGACAAAACTGAAAACAATGTTCCCCATGCTTTAAGCAAATGTAATTACTTGCACGCTTACTTATACACCTGGAGTGCTGCTGTTTGTTTTCATCAATAAGAATGTGCACAGATACTAAAGCCAAATTAAGGTATATTTACCTTATTTTTAAATTTATCTTGAATCTTAGAAATTTATGATATTTTACATTTGAGTTATATCCCAGGGTATCACATGTTGAATAAAAATTATATATTTTCTTATTAAGATCTTATATGATTTAATAATAGCCAACTGGAGTAAATAAGAGATTATATTTTCATACAAATAGTATTTTTCCATGTGAACATTTTATTTTAACAATACGCAAGACATTTATGGGATTAGTATAGAGAAATAAAACTAAATTAGCAATTACTTAATATATTTACTTAAAAATTTTTTTAGACATTG
>PVLD010008385.1:0-84400 GCA_004027595.1 Dinomys branickii
TGAATAGGAGTGGTGACAATGGACATCCTTGTCTTGTTCCTGACTTTAAAGTGAAAGTTTTGTTTTTGTCCATTTAGTATGATGTTGGCTGTTGGTTTGTCATAGCTGGCTTTGATCAGATTGAGGTAGATGCCATCTACTCCTATTTTTTCTAAGGTTTTTAACATGAATGTATGTTGGACTTCATCAAAAGCCTTCTTTGCATCTATTGAGATGATCATGTGGTTTTTGTCTTTGACTGTATCAATATAGTGTACTACATTATTTGATTTGCGAATATTGAACCATCCCTGCATTCCTGAAATGAATCCTACCTGGTCGTGGGGTATAATTTTCCTTATGATTCGCTGTAATCTATTTGCCAGTATTTTGTTGAGTATCTTTCCATCTATGTTCATTAGCGAGATTGGCCTGTATTTCACTTTCTTGGTTGGGTCTCTCTCTGGTTTTGGTTTCAGTATAATACTTGCCTCCAGAAATGTGTTGGGGCGAGTTGCTTCCTTTTCAATTTCATTGAAGAGTTTGAGGAGTGGTGGCATTAGATCTTCTTTAAATGTTTTATAGAATTCTGCTGTGAATCCATCAGGGCCTGGGCTTTTCTTTGTGGGTAAGTTTTTAATGACGTTTTCAATCTCATTAATTGATATTCGGTTGTTCAGGATTTTTACGTCTTCCTGATTCAGTTTTGGCAATTTATACCTCTCTAGGAATTTGTCCATTTCTTCTGTATTTTCTTTTCTTTTTTTTTTTCTTTTTTTTCCGGGACTAGGGATCGAACTCAGGGCCTTAGTGCTTAGCGGGCAAGCACTTACACCACTGAGGTATACCTCTAGCCCCTCTTCTGTATTTTCTATACTATGGGAAAACAGATTTTCAAAGTAGGTATCAATGATCTTTTGTATTTCTTTTGGATCTGTAGTGACTTCCTCCTTTTCATTCCTTATTGCATGAATTTGAGATCTTTCCCTTCCTTTTTTTGATAAAGTTGGCTAGGGGTTTATCAATTTGATTTACTCTTTCGAAGAACCAACTCTTTGATTCACTAATTTTTTGTAGAGTTTTCTTCATCTCAATTGCATTAATTTCTGCCGAGTTTTATAATCTCCTCTCTTCTTTGGGCTCTTGGTTTGGCTTGTTGCTCTTTTTCTAAGAGTTTGAGGTGTATCATTAGTTTATTTATTTGCTCTCTTTCTATTTTCTTTGTATATGATTTCATTGCTATAAATTTCCCTCAGAGGACTGCTTTCATTGCATCCCACAGATTCCAATAGGTTGTACTTGTGTTTTCATTTATTTGTAGGTAATTTTTAATTTCTTCTTTAACTTCTTGTGTGACCCATTGGTTATTCAGTAGGTTGTCTAATTTCCACGTGTTTATGTGGTTTTTGGAGTTCTCTTTGTCATTAATTTGCAATTTTACTGCACTGTGGTCCGATAATATGCATGGGATAACTTGAATTCTTTTGCATTTAGGTAGATATGCTCTATGGGCTAAAATGTGGTCTATTTTGGAGAAAGACCCATGTGCAGCTGAGAAAAATGTGTATTCTGATGTTGTGGGGTGGAACACTCTGTATACATTTACTAAGTCCATTTGTTCACACTTTTGGTTCAGGTCTGTTATTTCTTTGCTGAGTTTCTGTCCAGTTGACCTGTCTCTTTGTGTCAGAAGGCTGTTTCGGTCCCCTATTACAATAGTGTTATTAGTTATTTGATTTTTTACGTCTGTCAAGATTTGACTTGTAAAGTTAGGTGCTCCATGGTTTGGTGCATAAATGTTTAGGATTGTTACCTCTTCCTCTTGCAGCTTTCCCCTAAGTAGTAGGTAGTGGCCTTCTTTATCTCTTTTGATTGTTTTTGGTTTGAAGTTTACATTGCTTGCAAACATAATAGCTACCCTTGCTTTTTTCTGGGGACCTGTTGCATGGAGAATTATTTTCCAACCTTTAGCTTTCAACCTGTGGATTTCTTTTTGAGTAGAATGTGTTTCCTGTATACAGCATATCATTGGATTGTGTTCCTTAATCCAGTTTTCCAATCTTTTCCTTTTGACTTTTGAGTTGAGGCCATTTACATTAATGGTTATCATGGTTATATGTTGGCTTATTCTAGTCATGTTATTTACTTGATGTTTTCCTTCTTTTGCTGACTGTTTAATTACTTGTTCTATTTAGGGAGTTATTTCTATCTCTGTTCTTGGGATTGTGGTCTCTTTTTTCTCTGTCTAGAATATCTTTTCTTGCTTTTTGCAATGCTGGTTTGACCCTCATGAAGTTCTTCAGTTGTTCTTTGTCATGGAAATATTTTATTTCTCCATTGAATTTGAGGGATAATTTTGCAGGATACATCGTTCTGGGTTGGAAGTTGTTTTGTCTCAGAATCTGTAGTATCTCGCTCCAAGCTCTTCTTGATTTCATGGTTTCCGTTGAGAAGTCTGCTGTGATTCTGATGGACTTTCCTTAATCGGTGATCTGTTTCATTTCTCTAGCAGCTTTTAATGTTGTGTTCTTTTGCTGGATATCTTGGATCTTGAGTATTATATGCCTGTGTGTGTTTTTCTTTTGGTTATGGATCATTGGGGTTCTATATGCCTCTATTAGCTGAACTTCAGTATATTTCACCTTGTTTGGGAAATTTTCTGCTATTATTTCAGCAAATGTTCTTTTTATATCTTTTATGAGATCTCCTGCTGTTTCACACACTCCTATAACTCCAATATTGTTACATTTTGCCTCATCTTGGAGCTGTTGGATTGACTTTTCTTGTGTCTTTGATGATATCATGAGATTCTTCCTTTCATGCTCATAAGCTGCCATGCTGTCTTCAAGTTCTGAAATTCTATCTTAGGTTTCATTTAAACGGTTTTGCATGCTTTCAGCGTAAGTTTTGAAATCCTGGCATTCTTTTTGGACCTGTTTCATTCTCGGTAATTCATTCGTAAATTGCTCTTTTAACGTTTCCATTTGTTTCCTATTTTCTTCTAGTCCTTTGTCTATTTCTTCTCTATGTGTACAGAACATTTCTTCCATCATTGTTTTCAGCTCGTTTTTTGTCTGAGAGATCATTGCGGGTATGTGGCTTATTTCTGCTTTAAGCTCTTTTATGACCTGTTGGAGTTGTTTCATTTCGGATGCAATTGTTTCATAACTTGCAGGTATGTGGCTTCCTGGTTCCCCTGTATCCTCACATTCAAAACTTGTTCTGGGTGGGGTTGAGTTTTGAGACTGCGTTTTGTTCCTCTATTTTCCCATTTTTGGGTATCAGATTCAAAATGTGGAGCTATAAATTACCCAGGCAGTTCAACAGGCAAAGGTCTGCTGCAGAGGCTGCTCCAATGATTCCTTCTCTTTGGGAGAATATCCCTTAAGCTGTCTGCTGAGATTTCCACTTCTACTCCCTACCCTAAGACCTGGATGGGGTGCATAAACAGCTTGCCGCCCCAGGGACCTTGCAGGCAGGCCACTCTGTTGTTCCTCCCTGGATGGAGCTCCTTCCCCCCTCACCAATCCTGTCGGGGCGCCTAGTTAGCGCTTCTGACCCAGGAGATCCTGCAGTCAGTAAAGCTGCTTGGATGTCCCTCACTGGGCAGAGCTTCTTCCCGACTCAGGAAAAACCCGTCAGGGCGCCCAATCAACTTACCCTGGGATCGTGCAGACAAGAATGTCATTCAAATGTATCTCCCAGGATCAAGTTTCTTCCCGACTCAGAAATCCTGCGGACCGCAGCTGCCACAGTTCGCACGGTGCTGGCTGCGGGGGAGGGGTTCTGAGCGGGATTCTGGACAGCTGCCCAGATTGGCACAATCTGCCCCAGTAGCGCGTTCTCTGAGTTTCCTCTACTCTGCTGCCTCCAACAAATCCTGGTTACAGCCCCCTCCGAGCTGATCGGGTTCAGGAGCTGGAAGGGTCCATCCCGCCGCAATTGCTCTCTTGGCTGTACATGGATTGAGCCAAGCTGCGGCCCAAGCGCAGCACCGATCCCTCAGGCGCCCAGCTTTCAGGACCCGCCCACTTCTCGCTGAGCGGCTTATCCAGCCGGCCCTTTAATCCTCAGGCCATGGAAAGCAACACGATCAGTTGGAATTTCGCATCCGTGGATCGGGCACCTGCGTGCTAAGGATAGGTCTCTGGGAGAGTTTCCCTCTGCCACTCACCTGGTCGCCATCTTCCCGGAAGTCTCAACTGAAGTTATTACTTTAGATAGAATTTTTCTGAGTACATGTAGCCACATAAATGAATAGGACATTTATGTTCTATACTTCTAAAAATCAGCTTTCCTGTCTTTCAATCCATAGAAGTGAAAATAAGTCATGAGTTAGAAAAGCAAGTATTTTCTAAGGACATAAGAGAAAGCTGGAAATATAGAGAAAATAGAAAGAAACAGTGTAACATAAAAGTAGTTGAATAAAGTGATAATACAGAATATATTTTATTTTATTTTATTTATTTTGCTTTCTTCACCACAAGGTCTCATTATGCAGCTCAGGCTGACCTTGTGCTCACTTTGTAGCCCTGGCTGGCCTTGAACTCACAATGATCCTTCTGCCTCAGCCTCCTGAGTACTGGGATTGCACGTATGTGCCACTACACCTGGTGATAATAAGGATTTTTAAAACTATGGAAACATTTAAATAATATTCAGAAATAAAATTTTAATATTAGTCATTTTGATGTACATTACAATATTAAAACTTTGTCTAGAAATAATTTGTAATAAAACTGTTGTACTATTCATATAAATATAGAGATAAATTTAAAGAAAATAAATACTTATTTAAATTTTTATTTGTAGGTAATATTAGTTCAATGACAATGACATACATTTGTTACATTGTCTATATACCAGTAATATTTAAATTATCTACCTTTCAAGAATTGTTTTACTTGTGATGAGATATTTATCAATAGGAAATATTTTAATAATACATGTGTTTCAGAGTCAACAATTTCATCTGTCTACGTAAAAAAGTTAGAAAAGTTATTATGATTTTCACATTTTTGTGTATGTAATTAATCTTCCTTTAAGATTATTTGAGAAGACAGAGTGATATTTATTTATAAACCCAACATTGAGTGAAAGTAAGTAAATTCCATGTCAGTAATTTTATATTTAATGATAGACACAATGATAAAAGTAGATCTTTGTACTCTGCATCATAATTTATCCTAACATTCTTTTAGCAATCATTCAATAATGTTTTATCCCTACTGTGCAGAATAAATTGACCATGAAAATAGTAATAAATTTATGGTATGTATTTTTACACTACATACTATTTGTTTCTTTGTTTTCCTTTATTTTATTGAATCATTCATTCTCTAATAATGCTTTGGTCTAACGTCAAACAGTGATGTTCTGAATTTCTTCTTCTTACCAGTTTTTATAGCCCTTGTGTTCCATTTCTGTGACTCACATTATCTTTTCCCATGAGTCACTTCTCAGTGTAGTTTTTGCCTCTTTTTGGTCCCTGCTTCACAATGTTAATCATCTCTACTCCTCACTCTCTTCTTTATTGCTTTCATAGGAAAGCAAAACATAAATTTTAAGATCATGTATTTATTATAGAGAAAATATTATAGTTGTATTTTCAGTTGTTCCTGAAGAAAGTGTATGTGCCTAGAATGGAAGAATTTCAGCAGTGTACCAAACTAAATGAAGAGTACATCTTATTGATAAACAAAATATGCCTAAAGGGAGTACAGACACACATTTTCCTTGAGAGAGTGACTAAGGAAACACCAGGCAAATGTTTTACCTAAACCTTTCTCTCACTAAATGTTGTTGAATATTTGCTCTCCTCCATTTTGTGGCACATTTATAATGTACTATTTTTGCAAATAAGCAGTAGGTATCCTGATAGTAATGATAGCAAACATTTGTCAGATGTATACAGATTTGATATTGTAAATGCCCTGAATCTATTATATGATTGTTTTGTCAATAGTCTCCTGCTCAGAAAAAATCTGTATTTTGAAAGTAAGGAAATGATGTATACAGAAAATAAATAACAGAGAAGTCCGAATCTACTCAATGTCACTGCAAAGATCAGGCTTTATCCTGTATAGTTGATCACCATTTATATCCAGGTGTCTTGGCTACATTTCTCTCCTTGCTGAGACAAAATACCCAGCACCCAAAATGAAGGAAGGAAAGGTTCATTTAGCTTACAGTTTGTGGAGGTGTTGGTCCATACTTGGGTGGCTCAGAGACAGAGTGACACATGGCAGAGGGCAAACATTTATGGCGGCAGAACACAGCAAAAACCACAAGAGCAAGAGGGAGGAGTGGCGGGCCAGCAGCCTCTTTCTACCTCCCTTACATTGTAAACCGCCTACCCCCACCCAGGGGGTGTAGCACTCAGATAATCTCCATGCCCTCCTCTTCCTCAGGCTCAGGATGTGTACAGAGTAAGCAGCCTGGCTTCCTGCTGAGTCACTCAGCCAAACCTCTAGACTCCCCAAGTTGACACAATGTATCAACCATAACACCAGGTTACACAGCATTGGTCTAGGATTAGGCAGAATGCTCTATAAAAAAAACTCAGCAATGTGAAATATGTCCATGGGCATCAGAGCCAAAAAGTATAATAGATACTGTGAAAGAGAAAGAAACTGCTCAAAAGAAACAACTGAGATGGGGAAAAGGAAAACAGAAGGAAGGGAAAAGTAAAAAAAAAACGATATCTATCTATGTATCTCTATATATATATGGAAGGGAAAATACTACATGTATGTATATGTTTTTCTTTTTCTTTCATATACATACATTATATATATATGTGTGTGTGTGTATACACACACACACACACACACACACACACACACATATAGGTATATATGATAGCTAAAATAATTTTACCCCTAATTTCTATTAGTTTATTGAAAGAAATGTTTAGTGCTTATATTGCTTGATCAATTTTCTGTATCTGTATCTTGTATGAGCAGCTACTTTAAAGATAACAATATACAATATAATAACCATTGTTAATTTCCTATTATCTTGCTTTGAAATTCTGTATCACTGGGTTTTTTTTTTTTTTTTTGCTCTTTAAAATAAATAAATAAATAAATAAATGAAAGAGGAAAATGGTTTTGTCAACCTAAAGAAAACTACAAGATCATTGATATTTGTTTAGTGTGACTAGAAATTATGAATTACACAAAAAAATAGTGAGCTATACATGAGTAGAAAAGAAGATGCCAAACTGTTAACTTTAATAAGACATCATGGAGGGGCTGTGAATGGGAGTTCGCCAGTTTGGTGTAGATGAAAAATCACAAAATTTTGGCACAAGTATCTTGGAAATTGCTTCATTGGCCTAAGAGAAGATTTTGTTGATATAATGGCTTGATTCAGTTTTTAGTGTCTGTTTTTATCACAATTATTTTAAAACCAAGCCGCTAGCTACACATAGATGGACGTTTAAATTGCCCGTTCCCTTTTTTCATTATATGCTCTAAGCTCAACGCACTGATGACTCAGGCTGAGTGATAGCATGTCTTTCAAACCTGTGTGGAGCTCAACTGACATCAAAGAAAGAAAATTTAAATTGAACACAAGAACATTCCCAAACAAATGAATCAACCTACGTTCTATAAAATCCAGTGAATACCTAATTCCTTCTGTTGGATGAAGGAGAGTAAATTTTTTTTTCCTTGTTTTTTCAGTAGGAAAAGAAGTAGGAGAAAGGAATTTTCATAGCAAAAAGAGTTACATGGTCTGGGAGTGTGTTAGAAGACTGAAATATACAAAGATTGCACAGAGGACAGAGCTCACAAATCCTTGCTTAAATTACATGAGGTTGTGAAACAAGGAGGCTCTGTGTTCACAAGTTAAGCTTTTAGAAAGGCAAAAAGAACCATACCAGGTAGGAGTAGCACACAATTTTATTTTATCATGTCTCATATTTTGCTTAGTTCTTTGCAGAGCACCTTGATCACACTCACTGTAGGAAGGTGGTAGTTGCCTGTACCTGAAACACCTTAATTCCTCCCAACTCCCTGTCCTTTCTGCGCTCTCCTCCCTGCATCCATCTCTGGATCCCCTTGCCGTGTGTAAGAGATCTGTATCCCTGTTGCCTATCATCCGTCCTTTATTTTGCTCTTCAAATGATTTATACTTTAGGTATATTGTGGAAGAGAAGGTGTGTGATATTTAAGCTTTTAAAAGCATTTTATTGGTATATCTTTGCAATGCCTAATAAATATGTTCAGTGTGGGATATTAGTATAGGGACATGTTACATTTTAATTCACTTTTATTTTTAATTTATTTCCTTCCCTCACATATTATCCCATCCCTGAGCCCCTTTCTATCCTCACAAAATATACCAAACTAGAATGTTTATATTTGGAATGAGTTATTTTAAAAGTTTGCTAGCAATAGTTTTTAATTCCTGAAACCTAGTTCTTGTTGTCCAAGGAACACAATTCTTGTCCAGGAACACGCGCACACGCGCGCACGCGCACACACACACACACACACACACACACACGAGGTTTTTTTTCTGTATTAGTAAGTTGACGCTTAATTCTAGATGTAATTGTTCATTACTTGTTTCACTAAGACTGCAGTGAGTACACACATCTCTTTCTCAAGCTGCTGTTACCTTTTCAAATATTGGCAGACATAACATATATCTCTGAAGGACATTTATCATGGTATACTACAATCTAATAGTAAGGTATTCGTTCTCTTACCAGAAATATCATTATAAATATTATTTTATTTTTATCTGTTTTTCTTTGGCCAAAGTTTAGTGGTTTCCTATCTGTGGATAAAAGTTCTGAAGCATATCTTTTTAATCATTACAGTTTATTTTCAATGTTGGTGTTAACCATTATACAATGGGTACACAGCAGGAAATCTCATATTTATTACACGCATGAGTGAATACAGAAGTCTTCTTCTGTTTTATGAAATCAATCTAAACCATTTGGAGAGTCCTTAATGCTCTGTTACACTCTGGATTAATTAGGAATACAATATTTTTATAGAATGAGGTTACTATATTGTCTAAAATGAGTAGAAAAAACATATTTTACTATGATTTGTGGTTAGTATTTGCAATATTTTGACTTCTAAATCATCACTAAATATTATACTTAGTACACACACAATTTGCAAGCTACTTATATGTAGCTTTATAAATGACTTACAATGTTTTCAAAAATATAAAAAATAATGCAGCTGTACTGAGTTTACTCTGGCTATTTCGGTGTGCAGCATTCTCTTACATTGTTCCCTGTTATGTGTGAGTACTACATCAGCAATATAATCATAAGAACCTTTCTTTGGAAGGAAAGGTTATAAGGCATCTATTCCTCTTAGAACTTTTATTACTTCTCTTCAGAATACCTTCTGCAGTCAACAATTCCAAAAAGCAAAGATGAAAGTTATAGATGAACTCTGGGGAACAACTGTCCACAGTGTGTTGAATTATACCACAGGAAACATCTTTTGAAGACTACTATAGTCTCTCTGGGTCAGGGTGGAGTGCAGGGTTAATGTTAAATGACCATGCACAAAGTCCAGACTACCCTGTGACTTCAGAGGAGATTTATAGTCCTATCAAAGTAGTCAGTTTTGAGTTCTTCATAATGACTGGCTCTACTTTATTTCCAAACCTTTCCTAATGAAAACATATGGGCTAGATGGACTGCAAACCTTACAGGGGACCACACTATCCCGTTTCTATACTCTGTATTGTCCATTTCCAAATGTCTTTTTAGCATATGTTATTGCCTACCTCAGTATCATGATTGTGAAGTTTAAAAAGCTGATACAACAAGACCTGTCTAATTCCAGAAATGATCATATTTTCTGCATCACAAAGGTTAGTTTTCATGAATATAATGAACTAATAGTAGTATTTTAACAGAAGTAACTCTAAGTAATATAAACAGATGCTATCGAAATATAAAATTATCTATATAAATAAAAAACAGTATCAACAAAGAGTAAAGTGGAAACAAAAAAATGCTTTATAAATTACAAGAATCTAATCACTTTTTATCAATTACTTGATGACATAAATTCTAGAAGTTCAGTGTAAGGACAAAGACCTATGAGTTTTATAAGGGTGGTAACATACTGGGACAACACTTAAATGAACTAAAAAATCTTATGCATTTTACTAGTACAGGAGTGATAGTAGTATGTAATTCCAATATAGGTAGAAAATGAAAAAGTATTTATTATGCTTGTTAGAAAAGAGTTAGACATACTTTAAGAAAATAATAACGGAAAACTCGCAAAATCATAATATATTTTAATATGCCTGCATTATTATATCCCTGAGTTTCAAAATTAAGTCTATTTTTCCACTGTCAATGATTAATCATATAAACTGATTTGAAATATAATCCTTACACGCTGGATATCAGCATACTTTGGTTTATGTTTCAGCCATGAAATAATATGGTATTCAAACACACACACATTTGTACAATTTATACACTCAAGTATTATATCTAATTTTACAGAAAATATGAATACAAATTTTTAATTGGATCATATTACATGTATCTGAATTTATTTTTTATGCATTGAAAAACAAAATTAAAAATCAAGTGTAAGAAAATGTGCATCTTAAGTATATTGGCATATTTTCTTTGTAATCTATTTTATAAGTAGATTGTTTACTGAGAACTTCGCTATTTCACACAGTTTTCTTGAGACATTTCAGAAGTTTGCTTTAAGTAGAAGTTTACATTCTATATCCTTACTTGGTCATTTTCCTGTGGCTAAGCCTATCTCTGTTTGAAACTACCATACTGAACAGGAACAAAAGTATTTTGCAGTTCGGCCTTAGGTTTAGAATCAGGACATCCATCTACTCAGTACTGATCAAAGTCTTCGCAATCCATGTACAATATATTCAAAATATCTTCACATGGGCAGTAATATTCATCATTTTGATGGTTGGTGTTATATGTAAGTTAGGCTGTAAGCCTTAGTTATTTAATCAAACAGTAGTAGTTATTTCTGTGCAGATATTTTATAGATATATTAAAACTATAAAATGTTTCAGACACACACATATGTACAGATTTATATTCATAAATACAGATATATATTAATAGACCTAGACTACTATTTCCATTTCAATGAGGAACAGGCTACTTCTGTTCTTTGTCCCCATCATTATTTTTCTCTACTCCCTCCCTCATGGGGTCAGTTCTGGGTGCTCAGGTTCCTAATATGGCTGCTATTTTACCATGTTTATCTGTATCTTTTAATATTCCATTTTTTGCCCTGAAAACTTGTCAGCCAGAAGTCTTCCTATGGGATGTGAGATTTGCTTATTGTGAAATAGAATTTGAAATTGCAATGTCTTCTCACCCTTTTCTATTAATAACCTTGTTGCCATTCAAATTAATTATTTAGTGGTTTCAGTGAAATTGCTGGAGAGATAGACTTTACTCAGAGAACAAGAGACAAAAAGTTTAGGTAGGAGTAGTGATTTTGAAGTAAAATTCTTGAAAAATATTGCCTGTCATCTTAGTTGACTCTTATATCTTGTGTGTCTACATTAATATTTATCTTTTAAAAGCATATTTTAACATGTTTTGCTGCATATTTTTAAAAATAGCAATAAGCCAAATAATCAAAGAAATATTTGCACAATCTAGGTCTTGATTCTAGAGATTCTTCATTTGATCTATGTTCTGAGGTGACGAAGATTCCTGATATCTAATTTGTCTGGGTTTCTGGCAATGTTTTGTTCAAGTAATGAAATTAACTGTGTTAGGCTATTCAAGTTATTAGTTACATCTATATTTTTGAAACTTGTTTAGAGTGTTTAATTTCTTCGATATTTGTCATTTTTGTCATGCTAGAATCATTTGATTTTTGTTCCCAAGAAAATGGGAACTTCTCTATATTATAATGGTCTTTTAATTGGTGAATTACTTAATAAAATTCTTTTCAGTAAAGACCAACAATAATAGTAAAGGGAATTATAGATGTTTATAACTGTATGTTTTTCCTTTCTTTTACCATTTCTTTATCATTGTAAACCATAATTCTCTCAAAATGGGATATTTATTCCTTCGTAGCTTTTCTGCTCCTGCTGTTTATTCTTTAGATCAAGTCATAATCCCACATTTGCGACATTGTAATCATCTCTACAGTCACTAATTGTTCTAAAATGCTACTTTAGGTGAAGATATACAGCAGGGAGTCAGTGAGCTACAAAAATCAAAGGTGCTGTTTCCACCATGAAAATGCCTTTGTGTGAGGAAGGGGAAAATATCAAACAAAGGTTGATTACCTGCAATTACCTCAAGTTATACTGCACCTCAAATTAACAGGTCATCATTTTAACCTGTTTAATTTTTAGTGCTAACACTATACAAAATGTTTAATTACTTTATATTATGGTAATTATGTGTTTTCTGTGTTACAGAAAACAATTTGCATTTATACTAATCCCGATGTACAAAATTCCTATTATTTCCTGAAGATAATTACTTGGAATTATTTTTTTGGGGGGGAAATACAAAGGAAAATAAATTATAACATCTGAAAAGAAACTTAACTTTGAAAATAGATAGTATTTTAAGAAAATCAGTAATAAGATCTTTTATTCCTCTTTGGTTCAGGATCTGCACATTTAATATTTATAGTGTAATGTAAATACAAATTTGATTCTGAAAATAGTGCAGAATAACAAGTGTTTTTAATGATGATTTTCTGCTAATCTCTTCATAGGTTTTTTTCAGCATACTTTTCACATCAACTTCTTAAATGTCTGTATAGACATTCTTAATTCTTCCTCAAATGCCCCAATTATGAAGGTAGCCATCATCCCTTTCCCTTTCTCTTACTTCTGTAATGTCCATAGTAACACTTTTTCTCTCCTTCACCAGTTGAGTTTCCAATATTCCAGTCCCCATCCAGATAGTTGTGTACTCTCTTCTAGTCTGTCTGAACTAAGGAATCAAAAGACAACACGTTCTAGTATATATTTGCCTACGCGTAAGTATTGTGAAGCTGTAGTACTTTTACATTCAGAGCACATTTTCCATGAATTATAACCCTTGGTTAAATTCTGAAAGGACATCGATTGAGAGACCCTTTTTGAAAAAGAGTGAAAAATTAAGCAGTGGGTGCCTTAGTCTGTGTTTGGTGTCAGGACTGGGTGACTTATAAACAACTCAGTTTTATTTCTCACAGATCTGAAGGGAGAAATTTGCTAGCAGATTTGGTGTCTGGGGAGGTTCGACCCATTTTCCGCTTAGATGACCACCTCATGTAACCGCACATGGCAAAGTGAAAAGAAAGCTCACTTGACTTCTTTTTCTAAAGAAAGTAATTCCAGTCCTGAGGCTTCTGCCTTCAAGATGCAGTCAGCTCCACCCTCCCAACACGTTAGAGGATATTATTCCAACGTATGATGTTTAGGGTACCATACACAATACGTAAAATGAACCCAACAGCAAATCAGAATGGCAGAGTATTAGTAATCCATGATTAGATAATGGGAAGTAACAGGAGCAGTGAAGACTGCATGAAGAAGGAGTGAATAATCATGGTGATGTGATTTCTAACCACTGAAGTGGGAAGTCTTATATAGGCATGCATTAAATCGGTCTGTCTCTCAAAGGGTTGAGGATCAACACAATAGAATCTAAATAATAATCAATTTACTATTATTGCCTTGAGCTAAATTATCACACTATTAATTGTAACATAGAAGAAAATTAGAAACAACTTCGCTCACATACATTCACAATATAACAAAGATCATTGCACATTAACTTATGATTACAGAATTCAGGAGATGCAAGTTACACTAAGGAAAATCCGAGAATCCCCTGCCTTGTTGAGAGTAGAATTATAGAGTTATATTTTAGTCTTTAGATTGAGAAAGTTATAGGGCTTTGATTTTGTCTGTATATAAAGTTTAGCATTGCTAAAATTAGAATGTGAATATAAATTGATGTAAACACTCCAAAACAGAAAACTACAATTAATAAAAACTTACATGGCTATTAACAATACGTATTTTATTAAGTATCAAGAATAAAAATTAAAATAGTAGTGATCATGTTAAAAATTAATTGCTTTACTTGTTTTGTTAGAAAATCAGAGTGAGAAATTTAAATTTATCTTCTACATATCTATAAGAAATTTTACCTAAAAATAGCAAAAAAGGGTTTAAAGAAAGGTAACAAAAGAAATATATTAAAAATATTAATGTTAACAAAATCAACTTGTTATTTATATAAAATAGAAATGCATGTAAGGTTTCTATCAATTAAATAAAGTTATTCCTACAGCTTGTACTGCCTACAAATTTTATTTACGCAATTATATTGCATTGTATTCTACAAGCAAAAATAATGCAGATAAATCATTCTAAAAAGAATAATTTGTTTATGATACAGAAAAATCTATGCATACTCTAAAATAAAAATTATATAGGATACAACCTACAATTAAAACAGTTAATCTATATTATAATTAAATATAGAAAAGTAATTTCAAGAATATTTTTTATAATTTTGGAAAACAAGAAACACATTTCTACATTCCATTTAAAAAAGGATAAAATTTGGAAGTAAATATGGACAAAAAAATAAGTTCATCAGGAAACAAAAAGAAACTGTCTGAAATGGATCCATCATGGAGGCGGATGCGGCAGCACACACAGGACAGTCATGAACGCTCATCAAGGTCTGCAGGTTTGGCTGTGGATATAGCTCAGTGGAATAAGCGCCTGCCTAGCAAGCGCAGGGTCCTGAGTTCGATCCCCAGTACCGCAAAAAAAAAAAAAAAAAAAGGCTGCAGGTTCAGGGCTGAGGCCAAGCACATGGAAAGGAGACCTCCCCAGAAATTCAACATGAAGGACAACTCAAATAGAGTAAATCTAGAAACAGTCATGGATTAAATGGGAATTAAGTTTGCTTCTAGGTCCCGGTACTGTTTGCAACCCAGGTTTGGAAAAACCGTGGGAAACCTACAAATTCTTCCAAGGGAAGAAGCTGCCTTTCGGTGTTCAGTCCAGATGCCACCAATCTCAGGGACAACTCGGCTCATTGTTTTACTTGCTGTGAGGTGGGCCCCAGAAGGTGAGATTTTGCAAATGAGGGTCTTCTGGGTCCGGGGCAGTTTGGAAAGTGCAAGTTACAGAGATGCTCTGAGAGCAGTGGCTGGGACAGAATTTTTAAGACACAGGGGCAAAGAGAGTCAGAAGGCATAGTCCCTGCCTGGAATCCAGTAGTAGACACCATGGAATCCCTCAGGCAGAGCAAAAGCAATGAAGACTCCTGATTAATGCCAGCAGAATCTACCTGACACAAAACCAGAGGCCACTGAAATTGCAGGCCAGAGAGAGACCCAGTAACCAACTGTACAGCAGGAACATGCAGTCACCAAGAGTGAAGAAAAACTGGAGACAACCATGGTCTCCTGCCAGTCTGCAAAGGTCTTGAAATCATGGGACAAAGAGACCTGGCAAGAAAGAGCATCACAGGGATCAGCAAGAACAGATGTAACAGGTAAAATGCCAGAGTGATCCCGTAACAGGTTTGGGGATGTTGCTCCCCCTTGCCTGATGCAGCAGGTGCCGAAGTCATAGGCCTGAGAGAAGCTTGAATAGGGGTATAGCACAGGAATTAGAGACCAGCATGGGGTGGGGCTAGGTACACAGCTCTAAGGCAGGAGAGCAACAAGAGTAGTGTTTTCTGTTCAACATTATGTTGGTTAGTAATAACTAGTCTCATAAGTGGTGGTTTCTTAGTAAATGTAACTTTACTTGACTGTAAGTTCAACAACAGGGTACAATTTTAAAACTCGCCATCTCTGCTTTCACCTCCCACTTAAAACTGCCTATTTCATTTCTCCTCATGTTTTTTCCATCTTTTTGTCTCTTCTCTATCATTTTATTTTTTCTTTGTTTTTCTTTTGTCCTTTCTATCTTTTGATAGAAATGGTGATGGGGATATAGCTTCAGTAAGAAGCCATTTGAATTTAACAGCTAGCAATGCAAAAAAAAAAAAAAAGTCTTAGACTCTAACAGCAATTTAAGTGAAAAATATCAGAAGATGTGTGATACAAAGTTTATAGCTATGAATGCCTTCATTGGAAAAACAAAGTGATCCATAATAAGTAACCTAATTATGTTCCTCAAGCTCCTAGAGAACAAAAATAACCCAAATTTAAAACTAGCAGAAGGAAAAAATATTAGGAAGAGCAGAGTGGAAATTAATGAATATTGAGATGAAAAACACGAATACAAAATATAATATTAACTTATAAAGTGAATTGTTTGAACAGAGCAACAAGATTGATAAACTTTTACCTACATTTGCCAGAAGAAAGAGGACCTACATTAATAACATTACTGATAAAAAGGCAAAATTATAGCCAACATCACTGAAATCCAGACAATTACTACAAACTTCTTTGAAAATTCATATTCTAAAATCCTGGTGAATCTAAAAGTAATGGATAAAGTCCTAGATACATGTGATTCATAAAAATTGAACCAAGAATGTCTAAAAATTTTAATCAGGACAGTAATAAATAGTAAAATTTATTCACTAATAAAAACATTTATCAACCAAGAAAAGTCCAGGAATGACTTAACTCTGAATTTTATCAGTCCTTTTAGGAAGCAGTAATGATAACACTCTTCAAAGTTCTCCATGTAGCTGGAAATAAAGCAATGTTTCTAAGCTCATGTAAAGCCAGCAGTGCCCTGATACCAAACCCAAGCAATGATTCAACAATAAAAATGGGAAACTACAGAAAATATCCATAGTCAACCTACAAGCAAAAATCCCCAATAAGGTTCTTGCAAATAGCATCCAACAACTCATCAATAACATCACGTACAAGCACAGAGTTGCTTTTATTCCAAAGATACATGAATGCTTCAACACACACAAATCAATGTGTAATATATAAAATAAATAAAATCAAGGATAAAAATCTCATGATCATCTCAGTACAGATAGCAAGTTTTTGACAAAATGATATATCCTTTCATAATAAACTATACTGAAAATAGTTACAAAACAACCTTACTTTAAACTAAGAGCCATATATGAAAAATTCACAGCCAAAAACACACTGAATACTGAAAAAATAAAGGCATTTCCTATCAAAGCAAAATGAGATAAGAGTACCAGTTCTCATCACCCATGTTCAATATAGTATTTGAAACTTTAGCCGAAACAATAAGACATAAGAAAAAGGTAATAAAGGGGGCAAATAGAGAAGGAAAAATTAAATTATCTGTGCTTTCAGGTAGGTTTCTTTGCATGAAAGACACCAAAAACATCAATGAAATTGTTTTAAATTTGTTTTAAACAAATTTAGAAAAGTGTCAAGATACAAAATCCACACCAAAAGCCAGTGTATTCCTGTACATCATTAATGAACCTGCCTAAAATGAATAAAATCAGGAAAATAATCTTATTAGCAATAGTTTTTAAAAAAATAAAGAAAACTAAGAGTCAACCTAACCAAGAGGAGAAATACGTCTGTAATGAAAATTACAAAACTCTAAAGAAAAAAATCTAAGATATTAGAAAATAAAAGACATTAATTCTAGCAGAGTTAATATTAATGTTGTTAAAATAGTCATATCTCCAAAAGCAACCTATATGTTTAATGAAACCCTTACTAAATATCAGCAACATTCTTCATAGATTAGTATCAATGATCTTCAGATTTATATGGAATCAGAAAAGACCCAGAATTATGAAATCCATCCTCAGCCAAAGGAGCAAAGCTGGAGATATTGCAGTACTAGGTTTTGGTTTAGGCTACAAAACTATCATAAGTGAATCAACATTGCATCGGCACAAAAATAGACATATAGACCAATGTAGTAGAACAGAAGATACAGAAATATATTCATGCTCCTAAAGCCCTCTGATTTTTGACAAAAGTATCAAAATACTTTAGAGAAATGATAACTTTTTAAATAAATGCTGTGCAAGAACTGGACATCTATATGTGGATTGAAACTAGATCCCAGCTCTGCATTTTAAATCCCGCACAAATCAAATCAAAGTGCATCAAAGACACACTTGACATGATAAAATAAAAATAAATACAGGAAAGCTAAAATAAGTTTCAAAACCAAAGTAACTGACAGTTTTATACAGGTATTTAAATGTAAATGTTTTAGTAAAGGCAAAAAAATAGGAAGCATGAATAGAACATTAATTGCATAATACATTTTGAATATTTTTCAATAATTACTTCATCTTAGGATATAGCTCAGTATCACAACTGCCTGCCTGGGAAGCACAGGGTCTTGAGTTCAATTCCTGGCACCAAAATATATAATTTTATTAAGAAGCACCAAATTAAGAAATAAAATGTTGTGAGGGAATTTTATTGTAGCCAATTTGGATAGATTATACTCAAGCATTTTTCAGTTTATTTCAGAAAGTCATTTCAACACCTTTAAGTATAATTTTGATTTTGCGTACTATATATATAACTGGAATATTTTTATTATTTACCTATTCATCAGTCTACATGTATATTTGCCATTTTAGCAATTGTGAAAAATGTGGATAATTTGGAGTTTTAAGAATTGTTTTTATGATAGCCTGTTTGCTAGTATAATGCAAACCTTCATTCTTAAGGAATGAACATTTATATTCCTGGTTAATCTGAAGGCATTAAGCCATCATTTTATTTGTTCGTTTATAGTTAAAACTTAAAATAGAAGTACAAGGTATCCTAGCCTATAACATAAGTGCTAACTATAGTCTTTTCTACCCCTTGGAAGTTGTACTAACTTCTCACATAGTCAATCATTTTAATACAGTGCCCTTTCTCTTTCGTTTGCATCCACAAGAAAAACGGAATAACCCAGTGAAAGCTAAGGATTCAAGCTTAGAGGTACAATTTTTGTCTTGCAGTAGTGCCTCCCACTGAGAATCAGGATTTTTAATTACTGACTCAAAATAGTTGAGGACTGAATGGAAAGTAAAAACAAGTTCCCAGCGGCCTAGGGACATGCCTGCTTCCAACTGCTTAGTTCCCCGACCTGCTGTACCTACTGTACACATGGAAACCACGTAATGAATACCTTCTCTTTTAAATAGACAGCGGTTCTTCAGGGGCACTTGCCATCCTCGCAGGCTGCCATCTGCAGGCTGGCAATGCTTTCTGCCATTAAAATTCATTGCACTCTCTGTAAGCATGGCCAGTAGATACGTTGGTCTTCTGCACACTGTCTCCTCTGTTCTTCTGCTAAGGTAGCACTTTGGCATGAATGTTTGTCAATTAAGCAGACACTATATGAGCTCTTGGATAGTGTGCTCTGGGAAGCCCCGAGGGGTTAGTATATTTACTACCAATATAGATGTCAATCTCACAGTTAATCATGGGATGGAAAGCTCTCCCTTTCACAATGGAAGACATTTGATCCTATCAGTGTGCCACCTGGTGGCTTTCTGGTCTGGTTTCCTTAAGTGATGGGACCTTTCAGTGCTCACGGATGGTGTTTATTGGGGCGGTAGCACATTCTTCAGCAGCAGTAACTAGATCAACTTGGAGAACAGGAGCTCTTTGTTAGTACCATGCATAGCTTCTCTGGTGATCTACTGATTTTATCCATAACCCTCCTCATAGAATGACCAAAGAGAAACGCATGCAAATGTACACTGGTCAAGTCACCTTTTTTTATCTCATGCATTGTTCCATACCATTTATTCTCTTCAGTGTGGTAATGAGTACTTCAAAATTTTCACACATTGGAGCTGGGGATATAGCCTGCCTAGCAAGTGCAGGGTCCTGAGTTCAATCCCCAGTACCGCCAAAAAAAAAAAAAAAAAAAAAAAATTCACACACTGATAAACCCATTTTTGATGGAGATGTTATTACTGCAAATTAATTTTGCATAATGAATTTCATTTCACATTCTCACACCGCATATAACATACTTTGATCATATAACTCCCCCTTTACTGTCTCTTCTCATGCCTTTCTGCTTTTCCAGAAGTTGCTGTAGGTCAATATGCATTTCTCCACATATCCCTGCCAATGTGATCAGCCAAACCATTTCCCACCACACATGATCCTATTTCTATTCTTTTCTGAGCCATTCTCTCCTCTTAGCAGATAGATTGGTGGAGGGACTACCTGGAAATGTTAAAAGGTCATCTTTGAATAAAGATATAGGGAAAATGTTTAGGTTTGCCCACCATAAGTCACAGGGTCATCCTTAAAATCAGCTGTGATTGCTCCTCTCTAATTTGGTCATAAGGATCCTGAAGGGAAGTTGTCAGTACAGTGGGGGTGTTGCCAATGGTCTGGCTTCAGAACCAAAACATATTTAAGAATTAGAAATGTCATTACCATGACTCAACCAGTCAAGTGCCCAAGAATGTCCGTGATTTCCTGTACGTGAGGAGTGTGTCCTGGGAGAAAGGTGATGCTGACTCTGACAGGGGACAGATCTTAGCTAAAAAGAGTTTTCTTCAAACTCCGTTACCATCAGAGACTGAAACATCACTTTCCAGGGCCCCTTTTTCATTTCTAACGCTGGTCTTTTCTTCAGTAAAACTTCAGACCACCAGGCTGTATGCTATGACAGTTGTCACACAGACTATTGATCCTAGCAAAAAATGTCTGTAAAAACTCAATTTAATTCTGTCACCCTAACAGAAAGAGGAAAAGGAATAACGGAGAAAATGCTTGGCGCCTTTGCCCATTATGCAACTACCATAATATAAAATCTCCTACTTTAACAAATGCTAATGGTCAAAATGTCCCAGCACTAAGTTCAATAAATTTACTTTTAAGTTTGTAATGAAACCTTTATGAGCAAATGTCACATTCCTCAGCCTGGCTTTCTGTCACACCCGTTCTGTTTCCATTATATTTTGACTCAGACTGACTCTTCCTTTCCCTTAAGGCAAGGAGGATCAGCCTGACCTATTTTCTTTAATTGCCATTTGGATTTGAGGGGATTTTCTATCTTGAAAGCATAATTTTTCTAACAAAGTATATTTCAGTAAAATGTGCTTTGAAAATTGAACTATTGAGATGAGCTAGCTATACAGTGACTTCTATTAAATGCACTCTAATAATAAAAACTAGCAAAAAATGTGAACAGGATTTAAATCATTTATTACTATCTAAAGCTTCAATAAAGCTAATTAAGAACCTTTCTCATTTTCCCAGTAGGTAATTGTTTCAATCAAGTCTCTAATAACTCTTAAAATATTAAGATAGTGTATGTTTTTATATCAAGTATCAATTTTCAACGTGACTTAGATACGAACTTTATGATTTCAAAGTAAAAAATTCATCATTAATCAAATGCATCATACTGGAAGCATCTACACACCAGTGTTTTAGATTAACATGCATTTAAACATTTCATATAGTGTTAAACAGAATTGTGAGCAACATTACAGCATGTAAGATTTGATGTTTTTTATTGTTACCATGGGAGCATCACCTGTTAGTTCATGTGCTCTTTTCTTCCTATTCCTTAATTCACTGCGGCTCCAAGTTGAAAATAAAGACAGGTAAATGTGGAGGAAGACAAGGTACAGACCCTCACCCCCAGGCAGGAGAGCGGATTAGCATGTAGTCCTATCCCATCTCCCTTTTACACCAGAGCCTTCTGCTCCATTTAATGTGTATAGTAGAGCTGTCTAGTGCTTCTTTTGACTAGGCCGTCCTTTCTCTTTTCTTCTTCCGTTTCTAAACTCAGAAAAAAAAAAAAAGCCTTATCTTTGATGGTATTTTGAAGATGGAATTTGTTTCCACGAAACTTTTTTCATTCTTTTTTTCTTTAAGAAAAAGAATGAAAAAAATGTTTTTCAACCTTAAGATCATTTTTCAGACTGTTCTTTTTTATACTGAGCTGAATTTATTTCACACACACGTACTATTCTTCTCTTTTCTGCCATTTCTCTTGTACTTTAAAGCAAAGATGTTTGTACCAAGGATGAACACTATACAAATCTATACAAAGTGCGACTCCAAGAAATGACGGAACCATATTGCATAACATCTTTACGAATATTTAAGGACCTGTACCTAGTGTCGGGCCAGAGTCCCAAGTGTGTGTCAGTAATTTTCTATTGATTTTGCCCTTTACATACCACCATCGCCCACGTATTCATTTTCATCTTCACTGCCGCTCTGAGTCTAGGCTTTCTTACTGTCCCTGAAAATACCCAAGGTTCATGCTAATGACGCTTTTAATAATCATACTGGTCCCTGTAGAGTGCAAAATGGGAACATTTGTTACACATACATGTATTGCAATATATTTATAATTTATAAACTATATAAATCTTGGTACAAATATCTTGCTCTCCTTCACTCTTGCGTTCACTTCCCATGCAAATTTTCACTGCCCTCCTTCTTGAGCGTTTGGCTGTTCACTTGGCGATGAAAGATTCCAAACTATATTCTTACCTGTATACCATTTTTTCCACTCAGGTAATTTCAAAAGGCTTCCATCCTTCCAACTAAAAGTAACAAAAAATCAGATCTCACTTTTTTGATCTAACTACAATCGTATCTAACGTTTCTCTGCATCAATCATTTACATTTGATGTAACCTGGTATTGCTAACAAAATTTCAACATCCTGTTTTCTTAATAATTTTCTTTTAGCTTTTATACTAAATAGTGCATGAAATTTATTTTGTCTCCAATATTTGAGTATCATTTTTGTTCAGTTCATATAATTTTATTGCTGTCTTTATATTTACATTACATAACTTTATATAACAATATACATATTCAAATAATATACCACTTGTATACAATGCAAAGACATCATAATATATAATAACAACCTTACCTTTGCGGTTATCTTTTTCAAGTACTGTTTTCCACTATTTTAGTGATATCTACTGTGAAGTCAGAACGCATTGCTAATATTTTTGCTCTGAAGAAAGTTAATAATTCTTTATAGAGTTTAAGCATATTAAAATGTCTTTTATATTTATACACATTGAACCATTTCCACAGAATTCATTTGGAAAGTTTCTGGTAGAAATTATATCCTTGCATGAACAAGCTTTTTAAGAAAATTAAAAATGAACATCTATTGGAAGAAATAATATTTGTTTCTTTTACATAAGATATTTTACCTCTGCACTTGTAAGTTGTTCTATTTGTGTGCAGATCAGGATTGGAGAATTTGTTCTTGTCATTTGTTTTCTTATTTCCTTATCCACTGGTGTTTTGAACATGTCATCTCCAAGGTCTTCTGTCTTGCATGTGTTCTGACAGGAAATATGCTGTATTTTATTTTTCTTTTATTTTTTATGAAGTTACTCCTTCCCCTTCTGCGCTTACATTCTTTGTATGATTATCATTTCTCTTTAACATCAACCAATTAGAAATGACATTTTTCTCTTTCTTTATTTTTTATTATTTTGTTCTAAGTCCACTTTCATTTTATCTGTGTCTTTTGGATATATTGCCAAACATCTAAATTTTGGAAAATTTTCAGCCATTTTCTTATGAAATATTTGAGCGTTTTTATCTTTTCTGCTATAGAGTTTATTATACCATTTGAAGTTTTAAATAGTTTTGTCTAGTGCTTCTTAAGAAAACACAATTTTTCTTTTTCTGTCTAGGTTTGGAAAATTATATTAGCTATATTGAGTTTATTCACAAGCTTGCCAAAATCATTCTTCATTTTAATTATTGTATTTTCTCTTTCCAGCATTTCCATTTGATCTTCCCATTACAGTTTTCTTCTCATTGCTGAAGTTTCCCATCTGTGCATCTGTCCCATCCTAACTTTCCAGTGCGTCTTCTAACATTTCAGTTGGGGCTGTTTAAAATCGTCTAGCAGATGACTCCATGCAGTTATCATCTTTGTTTCTGCTTTATTTTTTAGTTTTGTACTTTACAATTGTTTTTTAAAGACCTTGTGTTCTTATGTGTATTGTATATATTTTCCTAGTGTGAGATATTGTGAGAAACATTTGATCTGGAGAAAACTACGTTTATAGTTTTGAATATCCTCTCCCCTCTCTCCACTAGATCAGTAGTTCCGGGGACTGAGTTATTCTAGCCAATAGTAGACCTGTGCTTTGGGGTTTCTTGTTGTTGTTGTTTGTTTGCTTTTGTGTTTTTAGTTCTTGTTGATGTGGTTGTGACACTGGTCTCCAAATGCTCTATTACCGTTACACTAAAGGTAGGCTGGTTTACTAGAGTTTTCCCTCAATGCTCTTATTCCAAACTCTATTTAGGATTTTTTTTAAATGGGAAAAATGTGCACATCTTGTACTCTGAGTATCTACTTAGGACTTTCATACACATCTCTTTCTGAGAGTGTCTTTCTTCCTACTGTTGGTGTTCTCCCAGTCAGAATGGCTGCTGGTTTTTCTAGGTGAAAACTAGCCTATTGGGAAAATGCAGAACCAAAGAGAAAGGCTGATTTCCGACGCCAGGGGAAAGCAAGGCGTTGGACAAACTCCAGACGCCCAGGACCCCTAGGGTATCCTCATTATCCTTGCTCAGCTGACGTATGCTATAGAAATGCTTGCAAATGGCCAGGAGCTCAGGACAGAAATATTTCCTTTATTTTCGCCAATACACTGAAACCAAACCTTGTAGTTCACAGACTTAATTGCACCTCTGTTATTTGCACCATTTGTCTTTGGAAGAGTCTGCTCGCGGGTGTTGCCTTTCTCCTGTGGCTGCTGCTACTACCTCTGAAATCCATGACCAGAGGTGCGTTATCCAGCCCTTCATTGTCCCTCCAACTTCCTTCTCCTTTATGAAATTCTCTGTGAAAAGCCAAAATGAGGATAAAAATAACCTGCAATGCACCTAGAGCTCTCAAGGTGAATGACAACCAGTCTTCAGCAATAAATTAGGAATTGTAACTGAAGTTTTTTTTATTTTTTTAATTTTATTTTTGTGTTTGTTTTGCTCTACTCATTGACAAGGTAATATTTTTGGTATTTAAAAAAATAAAAACAGAGCAGTCATTCAAAACAGGCTAATAAGAGAGTGACAATAATTAATGCATTGTACATTGCTATCTTCCCAGTGATTACTCAGAGTACAAGATACAGGCATGAAGTATTGCCCAAAGAATATTAGCATAAACCTTTCTTTTCAATCAACTAAGAGAAACTAGCTGTATAACTATTTCAACTATCTTGTGTATATATTTATTTTTCCTTTGCCTTTCCTTCCTTTCCTAACTCCTCCATCATAATTTCTCTTTTCTTTTGAACAGTTTCTTCTCAATTCACAATATCCATAGTACATTTTGGATCTTATTTACTCATTGAGCTTCTCACACTAGTGAAATAATACAGTGTTTATACATGTGAGTCTGATTTATTTCACTTATAAGCATGGTCTCGAGTTGCAGCCATTTACCTACACAAGTCTCCAGTTTATCCTTCTTAAAGGAAGAGTAGTACTCCACTGTATAAGACCACATCTTTTTTTATCCATTCCTCAGTTGATGGGAATTGGGGTTGTTTCCAAGATTTAGCCACTGAAAATTGTTCTACTATAAGCATAGGTGCACATATATTACATATATCCTAAGATGGTATTGTCTTTCCCTACCCTTCATCAACTAGAAAGCAGTCTCTGGGTTTATTTGTTTCCCTGCATTTCTTTAGAGTTTAGGCTATTACTACATTGCTCTTTGACTTTAGACCTTTGAGGGGTTTAAAATGTTCTCTTTTTTTAAAGATTATCTTGTGTTTCTTTATTGTTTCGGTAGACGTGGTACTCTTTCCAGCTTTTTACTTATAGTCAATGTGTGAAATCACAATTTACGTGGTAAATTTGAATATTTCCATTTACAATATTCTTTTACTCATTTTATCATCACTGAGACACAACACCCAACACCTGCAACAAAAAGGAAGCGTGGTTTCTTTCTGTTGATGAGTTTTAGAGGTTTCGCTCTCGCTCTCCAAGGAAGATGTGGTGGAAACCCTGGCTGGAGCAGCGCTGCTCACATCATGCTAGATGGGAAACAGGGAAGGAAGCAGGCTGGCAGAGGGGTGTCACCCTCAAGGTCATGCCTCCCGTGACGTCCCCCATCTGACCGGGCTCCACCCACCAACCGCATACTCAGCCGCTAACCGAGTGTGGCGGATTTATCCGCCAATGGGTACAGGGTCCCAGTCAAGCAACTTTCTTAAACTCCCGCCTCTGAACAAGTGAGGCTTTGGGGTACATTCTCTGTTGAAGTCTTTACAGATATGTTACTTGTATTACTCTCTTGTGAGTTATTTCAGGCAAACTGTTGGTTAATCTAAGAATCATTAACTGCTTACTTAATTCCATGATCATCATAGACAAATAATCCATAATGTGCAAATGCAAGTCCTTGTTTGATGTGTCTTTTCTTCCCTAACATCTTTACTCTCATCTGCCACGTTGTATTCTTTAGCATTCTAATTTTATCAGTAGCCCAGACAAGTGGATTTCAGAACCAGACATTTACTCTTCCAAAGCTAAAATAATTGTATACATTTTAAATTCCCCTAAGAAAGTATAAAGTCATCTATATTGATGCTCGCAAATCTGAACATACCAATACTGAAAGGTTTTCTGACAACTGAGTATTGATTCTGCCACTACAGCTTTGCAAAGTTCTATAGATTTCCATCCATCAAAGTTACTCCTGAGAAAATCTTTTCAGTTGATTCACCATCCCTCTGTCCCGCTCTCTGTCTCTCTCTCTTTGTCCTTCTCTCCCCTACTCTTCCACTCCCTTTTCTCTCTAACTTATCATTTTCCAGTACAGTTCCACAGATCTATTTTAAGGTTTACTGTTCTGAAAATTGCTTCTTTGTAGAAAGCAACAAACAAATGTAGATGCAAAGGTTGAAGTTAGAAAGACTCAACATTGCAAACCCAATGTAAAAGTTGACTAAATTTAGGACAGTAAATAATCAAAGTAATTGAGTGCAAATTCCTTGATTAATAATATACTCAAAAAGAAAAGCTAGTTTTTACAGTAAGATATTACAGCAGTTAGTGTCTCAATCAAGTGGTCAAACAGAACCAGATATTATTTTTAACTGTAACTGAGACTGATAATTGATAAGGGTCCACTTTAACAGATTTTGAATTTGAAGAAACCCTGCTATTGTTTCATAAAAACACAAATAAAGAATAGATATTCTGAAGGGGTAAAGGACAGTGTCTGACGGCATCTCCTAATCAGAGCATGAGATTTTGTGTTATCTTAGAAGACTAACAGAGAGGATTATGGTGGTGGATGCCAAGCAGTCAACTGTTAAGCTCAGTAGCAGAGAGAAGCAATGGCAGAGTGGGCATGCGATTGTGAATTGTGACCATATTTTAATGCTTTAATTCCACTTGGAAAGTGCAGTTGTTAGTTGATTAGCAGTGAAAAACCTCAAGCATGGATATAAGCATGCATATATGCACACATTATAATATATGCATACATTGTAATGTATGTACACACTGAGAGAAACAGAAAGAAATGAGTTATTTCTTAAAAGTAGAAAAAAGAAAGCAAATGAAAAATCTGATCAAATTCAGCTGGTTACTTAGTTCATTGTACAAGTAATGGTCTAGCTTGAGCAAGGACCTGGGTTTAGTCTTCAGTACTGAAAAAAAAAGTCAGACAAAATTTTAAGATCAGAGTCCATGGGTCTTAAAATGTGTCTTAAAGAAAATGAGAAAACTTCAAACTTCGAGTTTATATCCTTAAATTATAAGATATATTTGATTAATGTGTGTACATGATACACGCTGATCTTCAGCTGCCTGGCCTCTCTTGAGATTTTGATTAGATTGTAGATTGCTTTTTCACTGTTTTCCTGGTCCTGTGGTGCTGTTCTAACTAACACCGCTTTTGTTTTGTCTTGGTTTTCTCTTCTTTCTACACACTCGGTGATTTTCATCACATTCAAGTTCACTTATTTCTCTCCCATCATCATGAAGCTGCTAAATGCTGTAATAACATTTTTAATTCACATATTGTTATTTTAATTATATAACTTACCTCTGCTTCTTTATAACATGTACATTTTTGTTGAGAGTTTTCCCCTTAATTGGAACATACTCTGTTCATCTCCATTTAGAATAGTAATAACAGCACGTAACATCTGTGTCTGCTATTGTCATATGCGAGGCATTTGTTTTCAGTTTAAGTTTCCTTTTTTCTGAGACAGTGATTCTCATTTAGCTGATTTTCTTTTTCATGCATTAATAAATTTTAGATTGACTTCTGAAAATAATGAATATTAATTTGTGATGACAAAAGCTTATATTTTGTTTTAGCATTGAATATTTTAATTGGCATAAATCAAAAAATATTTCTTTGTTTCAACTACAATCTCACTTCATATAACTAAGGATTTTCTCTAAAACTCTATTACACATTTGCTGTTTAAGGATTAGAGAGAGACATAATAGGCAGAAGTTTGGAATCCTTATTTTTGAATTTTCTTTTCTTTCCATCTCTGCAGCAGTGACTCCCTAGTTTCAGTTCTTTGATTTACTAAGCCTTAATAATTTCATTTCTACACCCACATTACATTATTTCTGTGATATGCATGACTACCAAGTAAAATCCACAAAATTAGAGATGTACTTTATAAAATTCCTCTTTTCTGAGTATTTACCTCCACCAAAATCCAGCTGATAACTTTTCTTCACAAATACTATTTTTCTGTCACCTACAGAATCATTCAAATCAAATCTTAATCATTAACAGAGGATTATGTCCTATCTACACCATTTTCTTGGTTACACTATATCAAACATGTTTGTGTCTCAGTGATTCACTGAAGTGCCCCATTTAAACCCCCTTCCTTTGGCTTTGTTAAAGTGTGTTGGATTAGCTTTCCTCTATAGAAGTATTCTGACTAATAGGAAGCGAGGTCACAGAAACTGTTACAGAAGTCTAGGAAGATATAATATAGCAAGGTTAAGACAGGAGAAGGGAAGCAGTGAACATGGCATGCAAAGGTAAACTATCTCATTTGCGAACAAAAGTTTTCAATGGTCTTTTGGAAAACAAGGAGACAATCAAGAGAAGTACAATATCTGTAATCACTGACATGAACCAGCAACCCCTCTGTTCTCCTGTTATCTCCTCAGTATTGTGAGAGCAGATGGAATTATGTATAGACCTAATATAATCAGAATACATTCTGGATACCAGAAACTTTGACAAGCTTTCAATAAACTGGAGGATATCACTAACCAATAGATTTATTTCCCACAGCAGTTGAAAACACCTGCGCTACAGGTAGTCTTCAAAAGATTGAATAATCACTTTGCTCAATACAGGCAAAAGTACAAGAATGAAGATGGTACAGAGGAATCGCAAAAAGAAATTGGTTTAAATGGCGCAAGAACTCAGACATGTTGCAGTTTGGGCTAACAGATACCAAAAAGCTATTCAATCGCATAATTTACACAACCTTAGATATCCCTGGATTGACATATCTTGAAAGAGTTCTAGAAATAAAATATATGTAAATATACTGGGTTAAAGGGAGTACAATCATTTTTAAGATCGAGTAAAATCATGAATACATATTAAGGAATTTAAAATAAAATGCTCATGTTAAAATCTCAATAAATATTTTTAAACATTGATTTCTTTTATTAAAACATTTATTTTTAAAGAAAATTTAATTCTACTTGACTATCTTCTAAAAGTATCTTTAAAAAATTTATTTGTTTAGAATATTTAGTTTTAAAACCACAACAAAATTTGATACCTTTCAGTATACCTAGAAGTTTCCTTGTAGAATTGCTTATTATGCTAAGTTGATTATTTTCATGTTTACTCTCTTAATTAAGTTAGTTTTTTAAGTCTTATGCTTACAAAGTCTTTCTCTCTCATGTCCTTAAACTTAGGTTCATGGAAAGGTCACTGATAACGATTATAAACTGAATGCCTGAGTGATGGATTTTTCTTCAGTCGTTCACCACCAGGGGAGTTCTATATCTGGGAAGACTGGAGTAGTAATTAAGAGCACAGAGTCCTTCAGGGTTTGTACTACAAGGCTAGCTAAGGCTTGATTGGGATTAATACAGCTCTTTCCTTAAACTTCTAGATGTATAATGCATTGAATTAATCAACAGTGTTAAAATATGTCAGAATAATATTTAGAATTTTTAAAGAAAAATATATTGCATGTGATTGAGATGTCCAGAAAAGGAAACCAATTTTTAACATTAGTGTACTGTGCATCCTGAAATCTCTAGTTACGTATACACAACTTTCCAAGGCATACAGTGACATAGTTTAAAAATTCATTATGTTATTTGAAAAATTAAGGGTTGATAAAGCACTTATATAAGTGATACACTTTCAGATAATACTTTAAGAATTCTTTACACATGTTTATGGAAAATCACTCAATTCTATGAGTGTATGATAATCCCCTCTGCAGAAAACAAGCCAAATGGAGGAAACTGTGTGTAACAGCATTTCCACTTCATATTTGTATATTTAGGTCATGTCTGTTAATTTTTGTTTCAAAACTAGGAGTTTGGGGCTGGGGATATAGCTCAGTGGAATAAGCGCCTTCCTAGCAAGCGCAGGGTCCTGAGTTTGATCCCCAGTACTGAAAAAAAAAAAAAAATCCTAGGAGTTATTTGTTATATTTATAACTTTTAGGGAATTCAAAACCTATTTTTTAGGGCTGGGGGTATAGCTCAGTGGCATAAGCGCTTGCCTGGCAAGTGCAAGGTCCTGAGTTCGATCCCCGGTACCGGAAAAAAAATAAAAATAAAAAAAAAATAAAAATAAAAAATAAAAAACCTATTTTTTAAGTACAGTTACATAATAATTATAATTAAATGCATATCAAAAATAAAATATGCATTTAAATTTCAGTACAGTCCCAATACTCAGAGATATTAGATATGCGTTAAAACTAGTTTTGCCAAATTTTAATAAACTCGGTCATGATATTCAAACTTAGAAATGAAAGGTACAAATGAGATGAAGTTGGTTTTGCAAACTTCTTTAAAATCTAAGATTTAATTCAATAGTAAAATCTTTTAAATTTCTACTTTTTTAGATTATATATAAAAATAAGTATATAAGTATGATTAAAACATAAGGTGAACATTTCAATTATAAAAACTATTACTGTAAAAGCCATATTGGCATTAATCCTCTGTAACATATTTCCCCTTGCTTTGAACACATTTATTCTACTCGTTTTTTATTTTATTACCTTAGAGAGAATAAGAAAAAAGAACAATAGCGAAATACCAACAACATAGACAAAAACGAAACAAAGCCAAAGCAGTAAAAATGATACAGGATTTCAGGACAAAATGATAGGAATTAACGATGGCTGTTATATTATGTATTATCTTGGAGATTCTGCTGTTCTTGACATTTTCTGAAAAGGTTTTAGAAAACCTTTTTTGTGAGTGTATTGAGTTGCATTGTAGCTCCCTTGGATGTACTGAATTGTTTTCAAACATACTTTTCAAGGTCGATTTGATTTTAGGAAAGAACAAAAGTTGCAAGGTGTCAGATTTGGTCAATGAGGACACCCCATCATGCTTTTAATGAGATGTCTCATGTTACTTTCGGATGGCACTCAGCAGCAGTATGCACTGTAGTTTCGATCACACCTCCCTAAGACAGGAAACAGTACTTCCAGAACTGATCCAGAATGTAGCAAGATGAGGAAAGTGTGTTTGAAGTGAGAGGTATTATCCTGAAAGATATTAAGGACAACATGTCTTCTACTGTGTTTCATTTTTTTCAATTTAAATATTCACTATTTTGATCATACCCCACATAATTAATATGTAATCAGTATTTATCTTTTATGGAATACAAGCAACAAAGGAACTGATTTGTTTTCAGTTTCGCTTATTGGTAGATTGTATTATGTGACACATACTGAGTGCATGATGAAATATTTGATAGAGGCTGCAGTGATTACTTTTATGTCAATTGCATTATGTCCTCTTGTGAGTGTCTCTGAGGATGAGGCTGACTTTTGAACTGACAGATTGAGTATAGCAGACTGCTCTCCCTAAAGTAGGTGAGTACCATTCAATTATTTGAAATTTTCAATAGAACAAAGAAGCTGACTGTCCCTGGAATACAAGGGAAACTACACTGGTCTGACTGGAATTGAACAGAAATATAAGTTCTTAATGAGTACTGAGTGTGCTGATTTTTTAGCAGAGTGACAGCATCCTGTCTGCTGAGTCTACAGCTTTCAAAAAGTAGAACTTGGGATTTCTCAGTATCCTTAATCACATGAGCCAATTGGATATAATAACTGTGCAGCTATCTCTCTGTGTATCTATCTATACATACACACACGTGCACAATATATAGATTCTGGCTCTCTGGAGCATACTTACATGTGTGTGTGTGTGTGTGTGTGCATGTGTGTGTGTGTTCATAAAATTTAATTTTTGCCAGATAGTACATGAAAAATAATATGTTTAAGCTAGTTGAATAATCAAATGTAAAAATATACATTTTTATAAATAAATATTCATTTGCCCAAAGGGAAAATGTGTGCTTGTAAACCCTATTATGTTTCTATGCATAACTATGTGTATAATTCATCAATATTTAATTATTTTGTTTAAAGAATTGCTTCAGTTTATTTTTTCCTTTCATCATTACCTGATGGTTTGGATTTTGTTTTATTAAATAAAATAGTTTTCTATAAATTTTTCAACATGTCACCTATACCAATAATAATTCTACCCCCTCCCAAGAAAGAGGGATATTTAGTACTTCAGTCTAATTCTTAGTAAAATAGACAAAGAAATATGCAGAATCACAAACTAATGAAATATTATTGAAAATATTTTAATACCAGTACAATATTCTTTGTATTATTTTCTTATACATTTTCATTATATTAGTAATCAGCAAATAAAGCCAATGGTGTAGTGGTGACCCCAGAAAGTCACAAACATCAGGACTGTGCAATAGGTGTGAGGACGGATGCATGCTACAAGCATGGAACCACCCCAGTAGAGAGGACTTGGCTGCAAAAATGCATGGTCATAGCGCTAGGGCATCCCAAATGCGCAGAAAGTCATTCTCACCATCATATGCCCAAGATGCCAGATATGGACTCACGAAGTGTAATGAATACCTTTCTAGAGTTTGGTCTCATTTTTTTCTTTCCCAGCCTCCCTCTTTGGGATAGGAAATGTTTACCATGTGCTACTGTACTTTGAGATTATGCAATTTGTTTTGTTTCTTACTTAGACAAGTTCACAGATAAGACTTTATGGTAAATCTCACAAGATAACTGGACTTGGAGTGTTGAAAAATAGTCAAACTCTTGAGACTTGGGGGAAGGTATTAATTTGTTTTCAGTTGCATGATGGATAGTTCTCAATTTGATATGGAATTATGAAATTATTCTCTTTATTTGAAAAGTATGGTTTACTTTTTTCTTTTTTTATTTTAAAGACAATATTTTAAAAAAAGAACAATAGCAAAATGCAAACAAAGCAAAGCAAGGACATTAAAACTGATATGAGGTTTCAAACCAAATGATACGGATTAGTGGTGGTTGTTATGTTACATATTGTTATCTTCAAGAAGTTGCTCAGATTACCAGATGTATGAATAGAAGATTGGTGAAACCATTAAAGGGAATAAGAAAATAATAATTTAAATGAACATTAGAGAAAATACATAGTTTCACTAGTGTTTGGCCATCAAGTTAACACAGGTGGAATTGGTGGTTAAAATTAATTGTACCATCTTGATTCATTTTGAGCTACCTAGGAAATTAGCAGGAAAGATTCACATGTGTGGCTGTGTCATGTACGCATTTAAATATGGTGTCTGGACAGTTTCCTGACATTATTCCCTGCCTCAATGAACCAAGTAGCTTTCCTTCTCTTTGCTCTTCTGCCATGCTCTTTCTGGCTTGGACTAAATTCCCTGAAACCATTAGCAAATTAAACCTTTCTTCAAGTTCCGAGTATCAGGTGTGGTGTCTCTACAACAGCCGTGCTGACTAGTACAGTACTGAATACAGACACAGAACATCTAGATTTTCTGTCACTCTTTCCTTTTATCTTATTTCATGGAAAAAAACACAACTGTTTCAATCTTTACATACCTTTAAGGAGCTATCATTAATTATAATATTTTATCATTTTTAGTTTTTCCAAAGTATCGCCTGAGAAATGTAGTTTTTTTTTTCTCTCACTTCAAGTTAAAAAATAATTTTTAAAGAACTGAATGGTTACACTTTCTCCGCATCCTCTTTATGGAAAGCCATCACCGGCTCCTCCTGGTGGAAAACCTTGATGCTATATTCATAATTATCCTGTTGATTTTATTATTTGGCCCGTGCATATTTAACTGTTTCTGTGGCCTTGTCACCTCCGGGCATAAAGCTGTGCACCTACCCAAGACAAGAACCCTTACCTGGTGTGTATCAAAGGCCTTTATTAAGATAGACCCTCTGTGGAATATCTCTGACTGCCAATTACAACTATAACACTTTTCATCTGCAAGTAGCCAGATCGGTCTTTGACCCTTGCCCCCTCATGGCAGTTATGGGTACTTCTTTCTGGGGAGGATATTACAGATAGCTAATTTAAGTAGAAACATTGTAGGCAATCAGACAGGGCTAAGACCTTGAGAGGTCAATACAAAACACAGTTGTGGTTGGATGTTTATTCACCGAAGGCCAGGCTTCAAGAAAAAGAACAGTTCCGCCATGTTCTTCCCCCAGGGATGAACTGCAGTGAATGACATTCTAAGTAGGCATCAATAGCCTTGAGGTGTAGGATCAAATCTTAACCTACCACTTCGAGGAAAGTCCTCACCTGTCCCACTTATGCTTGCTATGTGACTTGTATCCCCATTTAATCAATATTACTCTAGTGACTATACTTGTTGTAATATTATTGGTTGACCAGAGTTTTGTCCCACTTCACATCCATCCTGTGATTTGCCATTGGATCAATATTACCTAAGCAACTAGTAATCTTACTGACTGGTGATAGTCCGTCCCAATTTAAGCCCACTTCACCTCTTAGCTTGGTTAAATAAAACACCCTGGAGAAGTAGGGTTGGTGGGCAACCCACTTTCTGGGCACCTTCTCTTCTTCTAAGATGGAAACTTTTATACTCTCAATGAATTCTTACATCTAAAAAACCAAAAAGAATTGAATAAGATTTTCAATATTGTTGTAACTGTGATGTTTAGGTGGCATCATAACAAAATAAGGCCATTTATTCTCAAGATTCTGAATAAAGGTATAGAAGGTGACTAATAGGTCAACATTATTTTATGAAACAAGGTGTCCTTAGGTAAGTCTCTTCAGTTATATCCATTTTTCAGGACACTTCAGTAGGTATTTTGGAACTAAGCATTATTCAGTTGCTCTCAGAGCTAGTGGCACACAAGGAAATCTCTGTGACTTCACTTAAAAAACTATGTCTTTGAATGGACATAGTAATTACTTCTCAGATTTTAATGTGGAAAATTGGCCTAATTTTCTGATTCTCTCATCCTTCTTAAACAGGTGAGTGACATTTTCAAATTTCCCTCCATCCATCAACCTATCAATATAGATGTATTCTTTCTATTTCTGATTTCTTAACTGTACCTACCAGGAAAATAATCATATTTGGAAAATTTAGGTCACCTTTTATCCATGTGGCAAATTTCTACTTTAAATTTTCTTCAACCTCACTGCCTTTCCCAGGGCAAAGGGATTCTTCTTAATTTTTAAAAAGTCCATTGTTGAATTCAAAAGATATATTATGATCTATCACTCTGAATACAGTGAGCATTAATTTATAGAAACTTGTATAATATTTCAAACTATCATCCTACCTGGCTTTACATGGCACTGAATCGCTCTACTTTACATATTCATCATGAAAATATGCCTTCGGTATGTCCCTGAAGAATAGCAGTGGTCAATGCCCCAACTTCAATTAAAACTGGCTGCTCTAGTTTTTGCGGTTAGACCCAGATACCATAAAATAAATGTTTTTTTTTATTTATTGCCCATAACATATAATACACCTACACAACTTTAATATAAGGTCTTTATTTTTATTTGTTTTTACAACTTTAATAAGTGAAGTAGTAATTGCATTACAATTAATAGTTTTCTAGTCCAGACATATTTGCAAAATAACTGCATTAGTACAACACACTAAAATTTTTCTTAATAACATGTATATAGTTAAACATAGTAAAATTACAGGCCAATAATACACTGAAAACTCTAAGGTAGAGCTGGAGGCATATCTGCGTTTGATTCACAGCACTACAAAAATAAAGCACAACACAAACCCAAATAAATTTTACAAAACACTCCTGTATCCTGAATAGATTTTTAATTTTTTTCCATCAGAGAGAATTTAGATCATTTTATATTTTGCTTTCATAAACAGTGTATATACTTTTACATCACTAAATATAATTTTATTACATTTTATTACATTTCTAGAATTAGACATGACAAGCTAAAGATGCACATACACCAGTTCAATAGGTCATGACAAACTATCTACCAAAGTGGCGATAATCATATTCCCATGAAAGGTTACGCAAGGTTATGCAAGATATGATCTGTTTTTCTAAATTTTGACAAATGATCATAAACAATTGTTTAACATTATCCAACAGAATAATATTGTACAATGTTTACAATGTAGAAAAAATACACTTCAATTTTTCTTAATATTCTCATATGTTTACTGGCTCTTTATATTTTATCTTTTCGAGCTATCATTTTTTTCTTGTACTATTTTCTCCATCATGTTTCTTTATTAAATATTATAGAGTAGATTTTTTCTGTTACGTGTATTATATACATTCAATTCTTTTCTCAGAGCTTACCATAATCATTATTTTAAAACAACCCTTATTTCTTCAATTATTGTTTAACTTATAGTGATTATAAGTTTTATTTTTGTGTGAATCTTACATTGCAGTGACTGTGAGAGCCTAGCCATAATATTCATCCTCTTCCCATTTTCAGTTTTCTTCAAGTCTGTAACTGTACTTATACATAGTAAATGATTTAAGTCTCTTTTAGATTGTTGTACTGTCTTTACATCCTGAGGTGTGCATCTCAGAACTCCTTCATGTGTAAACTGTCAGTTGTTACCAAGTGCTGTCAGTTGTTGACCAAATTTTAGTGGCTGTTTCTCCTCCCCACAGGCCCTTGAATTGTGCCTTGACAGCAAGCTTCTGCAGTCCATATGGTGCTGCAGAGAAGGACTTTTTCTGTTAAATCAGTCTGATCGTGCAGTCTTCTCACCACCCCGATCTGCTCCTCTTGCCATGAAGTTCCTGCCTGCCCTGTTTGTCTTTGTTTGTTAGACTGTCACTTTCCCTGAGTATTCCAGATTTTAAGTAGCATTAATTGCAGCACTTAATGCTCTCTGGATGTTTTCAATTCCGCCCTAGGAAATAACTTGCCTCACAGACCAATTTACACAAATTCAAGCCCTTGGAAGAGATCCTTCCTGAGGTCACTGTTTTAGATTAGCTCTGTTAACAATATGTCTTTCCCAACTCTTTATCTCTCTCTCTGTTTCTCTTAGGTGAATTAAGAAGTTTGCAGGTTAGAGTAAATCAGATAAATTGATCAATCCTTCTTTACTTGCTTTCCTCAAAGCTTCTGTGACTTCAAGGGCTCTTTTGGCTTGAAAACCTCCACATTCTGTTGCAAACACAGTCAGTTCCTCGAGGAAGGCTTGGGGCTTTGCTTTGCTCAGGGTAAAATCCCTAGGACACAGTGCTTTTGCAGAGGACTGGTGTGAGTCTCTCAGAATGACACCCCACTAGATTTAGCAATCCCCACTTGCCCCTTACTGTATAGTGCTGAACACAATGAGTCAGAATAAAAGTAGAGGCTCCATTGCATGATCAGCTCAGTGAAAAAAAGAGCACGTACACCTCTGTCCTGTTACTTAGCCTCAGCACCAAGGAGCTGTGGGCAGGATGAGAAATGTCAATGCCTTTCCCCATTTGGGAGCACATCCTCTTAAAGGAACTTTCAGAGGGAGAGTCCTGATTTCATAACTGTAAGTGGGGTGGAGTTTCATTTGGGAGGCAGACAGATGGAGGGGGACTTGGTTCAGATACTACAGATTTTCAAATTCCTGATGACTTTTACTTGATTTTCTTGCATAGACAATTTTTCATTTGTGTAATGCACTGAAGGTCATTTCCTGATACTATTTTTAAAAATCAATTTCCATCATTTGTACTGAAACATAGGCTCAAGGAGCTCTTCGTGCTTTTGATATAGGCGGCTGAGTTAGATAGAAACATTATAGCCAATCACACAGGGCTGGGCCCTTGAGGGAGCCAACATGAAAGATACACATTTGCTGTGGGCCAGACCTCAAGACCATAGGACTAAACCAATGCATGCACACAGCTCCCGAGGTATAAACACCAGTGACATATTCTAAATAGGTAGTGATCACCTTGAAGAGTCACTGACACAGCCCACTTCAGGAAAAGCCCCTGTTATGTACTCATGCCCATGGCTAAGGTGACTCATTTCCTCATTTGATCTCAGTTTAATCAATTTTTACCTTAACAATTCTTACTGGCGGACCATAGTTTTGTCCATTTTCCCCTACCTAGGACCCGCCTCACCTCGTGGTTTCGCTCTATAAAAGTCCCTAGAAGAGACAGTCTTGTGCAGCCCACTCGGGCCCCTCTGCTATCCCTCTCTTGGACAGAAGCTTTCTTTCCCTCAGTAAATATGTTCTGCTTTTAACCTCTGTTATTCCTAAAATTCATTCTTTGATTTTAGAGAACACAAACTTGTCCCAGATGTTGATCAGGTTGGGAGTTTTTTTTTCCTGTATCACGTTCATGTAAGAAGCATTTTATTTATTATTTAAATCATTTATTTTCCTATTTATTTTTAAAATCACTTTTTCCCCTGTTACAGTTTATATCTAGATGTCCTCACAAAACCTTATACTCTCATATGTGGGGATTTTGAGAGTGCCTGGACTAATCTAATACTAGATCAGTTTGCTGATTGAGCATAGTTCTGCATGTGGATGATGGACTTACTGAAGAGGGAAATTCCACCTTGGATGTGGGTGGTTTCAACCAATAGCCTTGCAGTTTGGACGGAAAAAAAAGGGAAAGAAAAAGGAAGACTCACTGGTGCTTGCCTGCTATGTTATGGACTATTTCCCCTCTGCCATTACTCTCGGTCATCCTGCCCCACCTTAGAGCCAGCTGACTATGGGCTGCCACCTCTCCACATGATACACTGTGAGCTACAAGAAAACTCTGGTAACTTGTGGGTGTTGGATATTTTATTCCAGCAAGGAGAAAGTAACTAAGACATTCTCTTTCACTAAACTGGTAGTCTAGCATTGTTTATCACGGACCCATATCTATTTAATCAAATATGCAAACCTTTGTCACTTTTCTTTCCTAAAAGCCATTCCTGAAATAAATATATATTTTGCATATAAGTTTTCTTTGAGTTTTTCTATGGGGTTCTTTGAAAATCATAAAGATTACCACTCCCTGTAAAAAAAGAGAGCTGTTAGAAATAATTAGGTTTATGTAACATATTATAAAATTCATTAAGAATCTTCACAAATCAAAATCCTAAGCTCCTTTACATTAAATAACTTAGAAATACTTTAGACATTCTATAAGGTTCCCATAAAAGTGATTTTACTCTCATAATGTATTTATCAGAATTATGTGCTTTTCACTTGATACTTTCTAGATACTAAAAGTACAGCATTATCAGATATATTATCAGATATTTTTTAAAATATTAACTTGATCACTGTTTAGTCTTTCTAGTTTAAATCTGACATCTACATTAGCTTTCAACTAGTGATTCATATCGCTAACTTGTAGAGTTGTATTAATATGAGAATTTATGGGCTTACTTTTGAGTTAATGAATTTCTTTACATAAAAATATTAATATATCATATCCTATTTAATGAGATTCTTTGTACAGTCATAATATATTATGTGCGGAAATTCAGTATTTTATGTGAAGGTTTTTTTTCTGTAAATATTCTGTTTATTAAGGTTCGTAAATTAGGGCTGGGGATATAGCTCAGTGGAATAAGCGCTTGCCTAGCAAGCGCAGGGTCCTGAGTTCGATCCCCAGTACTGCAAAAAAAAAAAAGGTTAGTAAATTAGGTGTAATATCCGAACCTCCCTGGAAATGGGACTAATGCCATAGTTTAGATCAGGGACTCCAAAGGCCTACATGCTAACGACCGTTTGCCAGCTGTGGTCTACTGCATAGAGACCTGGCGGAACCGCTAGGCAGTCGTTCCCCATGGGGGGAAGTTAGCTTCCTGGGGCCTGCACGTGAAGGGGCTATCAGGGCTCGGCCACTAGTTTCTTCAGTCACGAAGCAAACAAGCTTCCTCTGCCACCCACTTCCACCACGGTTACTGCTTCCCTCAGCCATGAAAATCACAAGTCTCCAGCATGACAGGCCAAAACATTCAAATCCATGCATCCAAATACCCCAGTTCTCTTTCAGGTAATTATCTCAGGTATTTTATTACAATAACAGAAAGATAACAATGAAAAATAATTGCATTGGAGATTTTATTGAAAAACGTTGATTAACTTGGTTTTGTTTTGCATATCATGGAAAAATCAGATTACCTTGCCAATTACATTACCTTTATTAGAAATTCTCATTAGGTATAGTTTTGTTATCTACATGTAGATTTTAATTCTCACAGCAGATTGAAAGTGCTTTCAGGACAACTACAAGTCAAATAGTAAAAAAGAAAATATTGCCTGCAACACCAATAAAAAAGACCATGCCAATCTGGAAATAGCTCAACAAAAACAAGCTTAACAGAAATATTTCATAACTGAGGTATTTTATCTTGTGTTTAATAATGTCTTAAAGTTTCAAATTACTCATTTTCTTTTATCTACCTCCAATGATGTTGTTTTTAATTTTTTACTCCTGAAACCAATTAGTTTCTAAAAATTCCTGTGATTCAATTAAAAACACTATTCAGTAACATAATTTTTACTTATTGATTAGAAAATTTTTCTGGGGGTAAAGGTAACCTGGACTGTTTGGAATATTTTAATAAGCCCTGCTAGTTCTATGGAGATAACTTTCTAATGCACTTATAAGGTTGAGGTAAGTTATTAACTTGAGTTTTTGTAGTTTATAGGAACTGCTTTTCTGTAGCTGAGGCAGATGCTCCCTTCAGTAATAAGTTGTTCCAGAGGAACATTGCAGCTGCTCAGTCTGATTTGCAGTAGGAGCTCTTGTACGCGGCAACATCATGTGGTCTTACTTCATTTGCAATGCAAATGCTGGTATCAGAAAACCTTTTTATAAATAAAAGTAAAATTACACAAATATTAATGCATTCTATATTAACATTCAGTAATTATTTGAGCTAATACAAATTAAATGTTTTTAAATCCTAAAAAGATGTATATATTTATAAGACCATATATGTATAGGTATTAGAGTGAGAGGAAGGGTTGACTGTAGAATCACGTGTAATTTTTAAGATATATAAGGGCCGAGAATAAAGCTCAGCAGCACAAGCCTGCCTGGCAAGCACAAGGTCCTGAGTTCGATTATCAGTACAAAAAAAAAAAAAAAGATATATGTTATAGCACCAGAATTATTAACTAAGAATATGTTTTTCAAAGAAATGACATTTAAGTTAAAAGAAGATTTACATAAAACTTTTGAATAAAAGCACTCAAGAAGCATTTGAATAGAAAGAATAGTCTTTCCTCTTTGATTTAAAGTCATCTTTCTTTAAAGGGACAAAATCCTTCGATCTTTAAGTGATCAAAGTGTCCACCTTTTTGCACTAGTAACTTAGATTTTAAAAACTTCAACTCTTCTATGCATTTTTGTATTCTGTGGTATGTTAAATATTTATTTTAATAACACATTTATAATATTGATTTTATAACTACCCCCATTTGTTTCCAAAGAAATTTTGCCAGCATTCTACATGGTACTGATTTTTTAAAATTAACTTATTTGGGCTAAATATATCTATAAATTAACTATCATAGATATCATAGCAGTGTTTGAATATGTAAATTTAGAAGACCTTTTTAAATTGTAAAGTTTTAAAAAGTTTTATATCTACAGAATTGTGTAATCTTAAAATTATAAATAAAACTTCGATTACCAACTTTAAGGTGTAACAGGCACTGATCTCATCATGTTTTTTTAATTAACTATTTTTAGGAAACATACATTGGTAAACAGAACTGTTTATTTTGAGAGCCCATCCATAAAAAAACCAAATAACTATTTTTTTATGAAATACTAAGAGTTTTGTGTAATGATTTAGAATATAAAAAAAAGTGATAGGTGTATGTCCTGAGAAACAGAAGACAGTACTGTTGGACCTGTGCATAGTGGTGCAGGCTGGTACTCCCAGGAGGGTTACTGTAAGTTCCAGGATAGCCAGAGCTACATAGTGAGAACCTGTCTCAAAAATAAAAACACATTTCATTGCACTGTTCAATGTTTTGTGGGGTGACTGTTTCTGTTTTCTTTTGTTCTTGTATCATACATATTATATGAATTTAATGTTGTTCCAGAAATATAAAAAATTTATTAAAAGAGTATAACCTTTAAAAAAAAAGACCATGCCATCCAGATATTCTTGGGTAAGGCTTTTGATAAGATAATTTAGATAATGTTGACATCATGCAGCGTACTGCGTCAGAATATCTGGCATAACAAAAATAAATAAATAAAATAAAACAAATGTGATACTGTTAAACTTAGATTCAGCAAAACACAGATTAATTATACAGGACTGAATAAATCTGCAAAGAATAATTGTGGTTTAAAATAACCTGAGACATTAGTATTCTATTTTCTGTACCTAAGAATATTTTTCCCCTTTTTCACATATAGAAAACACATCAAATTTAATAGATTAAGATTTTTGTCAACATAAGTAAAATGTTTTGTTACTGCTTGGCTGCTTTTAAATTTGCCATCCCTTATTGAATATTCTTATTTTCAGGGAAATGCAAATATTTGCATAAGTTCCATGAGAATCTCTCTTCTTTTATAACTGGAAATAATCATCATGCAACCAAGACCCTTACTGCAGTGTAATATGTTAAAATGCTGTTAATTTCATAAAAAATGGTCAGACGCTTTTATGGAGCACAGGTTGAGTTAATTGACCCCATGCTTATTAACTGTGATTTCTGATTGTATTTTATTTATGTTTAGTTTTGTGTCTTTGTTTGCTTTGTTATTTGGTGGGGGAATTACTAAAGATTTAACCCAGGCCTTCTACGTACATTATGCCTGTACTCTACCACTGACTGAGCTATAGTCCTTTCCTTCTTGAGAAAACTGTCTTGGTGTTAGGTTTAAAAGGCTCCCTGACACGTAAATAAGTCATGTCCTATTAGACCCAGAAATCTTAGAATAATTTTGGACTTTAGAGAAAGAAGAAGTTCACCCAGATTGTAGACACTGAAAGTAAAATTGTGCAGTCAGCTCTTCAAGTTTTGTCAACTTCAAGAGGTTTCAGTCTAAGATTCTTTTCATAAACTCATAGCAAACTACTTCAAGTCCCAAAGGTAAAGTATCATTCTTGTAGCACCTATAGAAATAAACAGCCAAATCTAATGAGAACAGTCTCCGTTTGTGAGCAAGAATAATAGTTTTTTTGAAATTTTATTTTATTGAAAAGGGGATAAGGGTAAAATTTTTAAAATATTGTCTGTCCATAGAAAAGCATAGCATGTTTTTTGGCTTATATTTCCTCGATCTCTGTGGAAAAACCCATTTTGTCACCTAACTCTGAACTGGTCTAGAGTCTTAGAGAAGCTGTCAACATTTACCAAACATTTACTTCTTTTGTTTTCTTGTAATATTTGCTACAATCTGACAAGTTAATGCTTCCAGTTTTCACTCTTCTCTTGACTTGGATTCACTGAGTACTGAGACTTAGCTGCCCAGTACTGGGACCTAAAGAAGCCCAGTTGTCAGATGTTCACCTCACACACCAGACCCGTTAGTGATATAGATCCATCATGGGTGTCTTTTTTACATGGTGCTGTCACATACAGTCCTCTCAAACATTTCATTGAATCTGTTTCCCATGTTGTGATTAAAGTACAGAAAACTGTAGAATTCTTACTAAAACCATTAGCATCTCCACAAGAATAGCAAGAATTCTGAGTAGTCAAAATTGTCTGGCAGTGACATCATCCTGTGTTCCCAGGGGACATAGTCATCAGAACAACTGCCATTTGTACTTTCCACAGTTTCTCTGATGTTCCTGTCATCACTGAATGCACTCGACCCACAACCTTTGAAATTAATTGTTTTGCCATTTTTCATACCTCTTCTGCTATTTACTTCAGTCTTGAAATCCTCTCACATTTCTAAAACACTTCATACCCTTCGTTTTTGGATTTCCCCCTTATTTAACCCTGAATAATTGTTACTTTTATTACATTCTTAACCTATCTGTTTTCCATGGCTGGATAAATAATAGCTTTGGAAAACTGTTACTCTCACAACTTTGGCCCAGCGCGGTGCTGCACGCCTGTAATCCTAGCCTCCCAAGTGCTGAAGCAAGAGGATTGTTGCAAGTTCAAGATAAGCCTGGGCTACAAAGTGAGCTTAAGGCCAGCCTGAACTGCAGAGCAAGACCCTGTCTCAAAAAAGACAAAAATAAATAAATAAATAAATAAATAAAAATTTAAAAAAATAAAAATAAAACATCATGGTTCAGAAGTGACACAGCTTTTCTTTCTAGCCCCACACACCCACAAATTCCCATCCAGTGAAAACCCCTTTTCATAGTAACTCCTATTCTTTTTTACATAAATCTGGACTTGCTTTTTTAGTGTTAAGGGCACAGGTTCACTCACACAGCAGAGGATCCTAACCAAATGCTGACATTAAACTGTAATTTACCCAATAACTGGGCTTCTCTTTTCCTCTCAGTTCTTTCAAACTTGCTTCGACCTTGGCTTATGCAGACCCCAATGTCCAGAACAACTCCACCTGACACTTCATTCTGAGAGTCTGCCAAGGACAATGAACAGCTTTTCCTGTTCAGCAGCTCCGTCGATGCTATTGGGTTAGACTCATTTGTGTCTTCTCTAGGACAGTCCCACTTTTCCGACTTCACCCTCCTTGTAAGAGAAGATCTTTTCTGCTTACTTCTGAAATATTTGCAGATCATGAAGTTAGAGTGTTTTCTCTATTGCAACAGTCCTTTCAGTAAAATGTGTCCTTACATAAATCTATATTTGCCCCATTAGTTTATGCCTGGCACTAAAATTTCTAAGTAGCTTTATGATTGCAGCAAGTGAGCTCATTAATCGGAGTGATATTGTCCTTCATAAATATGGCAGACTTTGCTCAGGTGGCTGCTCTGTGACATTTTTTTGTTTTAGTTAAAACTATACATGAGTCATAAGGCCTTGACTGATTTTCATACTGGTTTTAAGATTCAATCCTCTAATCCTGCATTCAGTCAAAATAAATCCAGGGAGTGAGGCAATTCTTATTTTATTCTAACACTGTGTCTGTGAGCTCTCTTTGTTCCTGGCACCCGATATATCTCTGTCTTAGTTTCTAATTCATATATATGTTATACATTTCTTTGTGTTTAACATTTCTTTGTGTTTGAAGTGGCAAACACAAATGAAGCCATCTTTGCAAGACTGTAAAATGACTTATTAAACATTACCTTAGTTAAAATAATACAGTTGAGCTCTATGTCCTGGAACAGAAGAAAATATTGCCTATATTGTGTTGATAAGTGAAAACAGTAAGCTAAGAGTACAAGAGTACAATATGTTTTGTTAAAACGTTGTAAGAACACACTCCCAAGTGCAAGAATGTTCAACACTGACACAACACTAGTGCATGCACTAAACATGCGGTACTCACACATCCAAAAAATACATACACTCACACCACACTCACAGCATCTACAAGCACCTACTGCACAACACATATAAAATAAACATGTGACATTCACAAGTGTAATAAACATGCCACACTAAGAAACATGTGCATGAATGATACAAGAGATAGACAGCTCTAGGAATATTTCATATGAAATTATTAAAGATCCCTCAGCCTTTTCATTTTAGATAGTAGTAGTAGCGTAGCACTACAGGCTTTTTTTCTCAAGAAACTGTGACTGATATTTTCTTATACTGTTTGCAACTGCTTTTTTTATTCTTTTAAAGAAATATTGTATTGGAGAGAAATTGTGTGAGCACTTTGTAAAGATAAATTCATGGACAACAGCCTCTAAAGCATAAATTAAGGAAGTATTTCATTTAATTTCTTTCAAGTGTGCTCTCTAGAGGACTTTTACAAATATTGCTGTATCATTTAATTGCATTAAATATTCATATAATTTGTTATTTAAATTCTTTTCTATGTTTTTATTTTTGGGCCACAAACCTAGTGTTAAATATCCTGAGAAGATCCTAAGAGCTCATTTTTAGCATTAAGAAAATAGCAGTCATTTGCATTGAGAGTCTTTTGTTTTCTGTTTTTAATATTTTGTTTTTTCATTTAACTGAGATTAATCATGAAACATTCCTTGTTTCATGTATTCACAAATCTCCATGGTTAATAAATAAATAATAAAATAAAAATATGCAGAAACCACGTCTTCTGAACAGACTAAGAGTCTTCAGGGGTTAAATCACATCATGCACAATGAATAGTTCAGGGGTTCAGATGCATGTGGATACAGAGATACTACCTGCTTATATTTTCTGTAATTAACAAAAGTGTACATCTGTCTTAGTTACTTTTTTCTCATTACTGAGACAAAATACCCAACACCCAAAATGAAGGAAGGAAAGGTTTATTTAGCTTACAGTTTGTGGAGGTTTCAGTCCATACTTGGCTGATCAGGCAGAGGGGCACATGGCAGAGGGCAACAGTTCATGACGGCGGTACACAGCAAAAACAGCAGGAGCAAAAGACAGGAATGGCAGACAGCAGCCTCTTTCTCTCCTTTACACATACAAACTATCTGCCCTAGGGTGGGTATAGCTCTCGCATCCATAATCCCAGCATTAGATCATGGATCAGTCAGAAACTCTAAAAGCCACCCCATAACTGCATGAGGATTTAGGGGGACATGCAGACACAAACCGTAAGAACATCCCTGACAAAGATCAACATGGGCTCTCCTACAGCTATTATTATCACTAATTGAGAATTCTAACAAAGCTAAACACTTGGAAATATATTTCAGTTTTTCTGGCACATTAGTACTATGTGGTCAACGTCAGTAGAATCTCATAAACTCAATGGTTTTGGAAATTAAGTTTCACTGATAAGTCAGATATTGCCAGATAAACTCAAAAGTGTCTTCCAAGGAAAGAAACATGGGCAAATGGAAGCAGGAGATAAAATGGAATCTTCAGGGAAAGAGAAGTCGTACAAAGTTTGTTGAAGGCCAAGCATGGTGGTGCATATTTGTAATCCCTTAGACGGGGATCGTTGCGAGTTCAAGATCACTCTAGACTACAAAGTGAGCTCCAGGCCAACCTGAACTGCATAGAGAGACCCCATCTCAAAAGGACAAAAAAAAAAAAAAAAAAAAAAAGAGTTTACTGAACATAGGGAAGGTTTGTTTACCTTGAGGCTCCAGGGTATTATGATAATATGTAACTGTAAGTTTCATATGACATGTTAAGGATTATTGCACTTAATTCTGAATGGAACTAATTCTAAAACAGCTACAATAAAAAATGGTTAAGTGGACGTTCTCCAAGTTTGTAATCCATGGACCTATGACACAGACTAGTATCTATTTCATCAAATAACCTTTATAATTTGAAAATGGCATATATATGATATCTTAATTTGTAGGTTAAACTGTGCTTCAGCTATAACGATCATTATATTTGTATTTCAAAACACAAATTAGTATATATATATATATAATTAGTTTTGAAAAATAATCTTTAAAATAAAAAGCAAAAACTCAGTGGAAAGCTTAGTAAGAGTTTAGAACAGAAGAGAATTGAAGAATGCTTGACAAATACAGGCGGCGATTGTATATTGCATATCTCAATAAGCTATCAGATGTTAAATGCTTTAGTCATAAGGGAAAAATAACTTTGAAGAGAGAAATATGTTTAACCTGATTATATAATTTATACAAGGATTGAAATATCACATAGTATCTTTTAGTAGGTACAATATGCTTGTGGTTTATGTATCTGTTCACTATTTAATTTATCAAAATAAATCAATTGGCTAGAACAGAAAACACAGAAAGACGTACATGAAATTTTATTTGTAACACTTGTAAGGATAGCAACACCAGAATTTTTATTTCTATAATGCCCATTTTGTTATAAACTAGAAAAAAACAGGACATCCGTCTTTCTGAGGCCATCACTTTGCAAGATTACAGGGCCAAAGAATATTTTCTAGCATAAATAAGCAGTGTCCTATGCAGTCATTCAATTTGTAACCTACACAAACTTATGTTAGGTTCAACTTCTGCATTTTCAGTCTCACATCTGCTTTCCAACATATGTAATTTCATGTTAACCCACAGCATATATCTGAGTAATTAGTATATTGTCAAATTAAATTGTAAAATTATTTCAGTCCAACTCCTACAGAGTACCTGCTGAACAAATCTACCTTAAAACTGTGTGCATAGAGATTCTTAACCACTATCTTAGATGGCTTAGGTTCCCATTTAAAATAATTTCAGTAATTACAAATTGATAGAAACATTTCAACTCCGTGAAAGTCAACCACTCACAAGGAATTTTATATCTGTAGGTGGGATTTTATTATGCTTTATTTGACTGAGTTTTGTTTGCTGTCATATATACTTTTATATAAGATGGCTCACTGAATTCTGGATTTTGTGTGCAGTTACTAAGAAAACGATGCCCATCCACCCAATATATAAATGCGTATACCTTCCTTTTGAACCTGTTCTCCCTTATTGCAGCAGTGCATTTCTCTAACCATTTCAGTGCAATCCCCAGAAGGTTTAGCAATACACCTACCCTTGGTATAATAGAATTATCATCTCTTCTATTTTTTTCCTTCAGTGTTATTCAATAAATTTAAATCTTTGAAAAATGAATTTGATGTAATAGGAAAGCAGTTCAGTAGGCATATTCCTAATGTCTGGTAGATGTAACAATAAATAACCCTTTCCTTATTCTCCACATGTAGTTTTTATTCTGCACTGCTCTTCACAGTAAACAACAGGCTGGCAAAATAGACAGTACAGGTTTAATGATGAATTAAACTGCACTGCACGGACGTTCCCTAAGCTAGTATGCTCTATATAATTGATTTTATTTCAGAGGTCAATGTGAAACAGGAGTCTGAAAGTGACATCTCCAAATAAATTCTCATTGTTGACCCTTACCATAACTGTCTTTCTGTATATCATTAGCTGAGGCATTAAGCCTGTAAGTTTCTTCACCTGTATTGCATAATAAGAATAATGATTTTGTACCAGAGCAATGCTGAGGGAATTGCTGGGAATACAGCCTTTAAGACATTTTAGAGTATTGATTCTTAGCTTTCTGGTGAATGTAACACATGCTTATTTAATGATCATTAAGAATATGTTTTCACCCGATCAAATATACATATAAATTGTATTGTTAATTATATGCATGATTGAGGTTTCCCCTTCCATAGTCCCAGCGATTTAATTGACTTTAAATGTGAGAAAAAGAGAAACTTTAAGACTGCTAAATTGAGAATATATTGCCACCTATAAAATACAACTTAATTCTCCTTCACATTTGAGGTTTATTTTTACCCTATAATTTCTGTGTATTCATTGAAAAGTATAGCTACTTACACTGCCCACTTTAGCCTGAAATACATGTGGGTTATACTTCATTGACTACTTTGGGCTTTTAAAGTCAAAGCATGTCTATATTAGTGACATCACTTACCATATTTTAATGATATATTTATGTAGTATTGGAGGACTGCAACATTTTCTCTGGAAACTTTATAAACTAGAAAGTCCAAATAAGGAAATTATAGCTAATGGGTGGAGCAAAACAGTAACGAAAAGGCACAGATAGTTGAACGGCCTCTTTCAGCGATGTTACCAGACTTCTCAATAACAAGGCGGAAGAGAATACTCATAAAACATGTGCTGTTCATTGCCTTTAGGATGCTCGTCACCAGTTTAGACCCTCACAGTACCCGTACTACATGGTCCAGAGGTGCAGCGCACGGAAAATTACAAGTGAGAGAAGGCGGAAGCTCAAGTATGAGGTGATTCAGACGCACAGGGAGCGCCGAGAACGGATTTGCTGAGCACAGTGGAGCTCCGTGATCAGCTCCTGCTACAGGTAAGTCCGTCCCTGTCCTGCTGCTCCCTGAAGACTGGTGCTTCTCGTTACACTGAGTATAGAGGAAATTGTGACCATAGGAAAAAATCAAAATTATCCACAAAAATGTTCACCAAAAGGTTACAGTAATAAAATAAAAGTTAAAAATCTCTGAAACAGCCCCACCTAGATAGCAATCTTGGTGGGTGGGGGGGGGTTTGTATAATTTTCCAAAAAAGGATATTTAGAATTTTACTTTCAAATTAAAAAAAAAACATTGTTACAATCCTTATATATGGTTAGAACTGAAAAAAAATGCAAAAATGACTGAACATTTCTATTATTGGTTACTAGATTTTTGGAGAAAGCAAGACCCCACCAAATCACAGGTTCTCTACTTCATCACTAAGAGAACTAATTCAGTTAGAGGAACAAACCCCACCTAGCCACAACCAAACCGATATGCTATATTGAGCTGTATACTGAGATCAACAGGCAAGTGTATCATGGAGCTGTACATGAAACAAATGCTACTTCTGATGTTACCTTGTAAAGTTTCAGTGATTTGATGATACCTTCTACCTTAGTTGCTTTTCTCCTTTCTGAGACAAAATGCCCAACACTCAAAGGAGGAAAGGTTAATGGCACCTCACAGTTTGTAGAGGTTTCAGTCTATAGCCCACGGGCTCCAGGGCATGGTGGGATGGGGGAGGGGCATCACAGAGGAGAAACCTTCTGGGCAGGGAGAAGGCAGGGAGCAGCAAGCAATGGCAGCAGCGCTCTTGCTGTACCTTATATGCTATCCAGGCTACACATCCTTAGGGCAGAAGGCGCTCACACCCAGGGTGGGCCGTCCCATTATCCACACCCAAACTGCGCCAAACCAATCAGTGGGCTCGTTTAGTAACCACACACTTACAGTGTACACACTCTAGATCCAGCCCCCTCTGAAAAGCCCCAAGTATGTTCACATTAGTCTTTCAGTGGACATATAGATATAAGCCATAGCACCTACTTACAATGTTTTCTGCAAACCATGAACTGTTTAAAAACATTTATGTTATGAATATTTGTTTTCTGTTTCAATTTTGTATGTTGAAACCTAATCCCCCATGTAAAAGTATTAAGTGGTGAAGAAGCTGGGAATGATGGACTCATCAGGGCAGAGCCTTCATGAATGGCATTATTGGTTTTAAAGAAGTCCTAACTAAAGAGCCCCTGGCTCCTCATCCACCACCTTAGGACACAGCTAGAAGTCACTTCTTGGAGGAATTTGACACTGCTGGCATTTTGGTCTTGGACCTCCCAGCCTCAAAGACTGAGAGAAATGAATATTTGATACTCATAGGTGCCTTGGTTACTTTTTTCTTGTTGCTGAGACAAAATACCCACACCCAAAGTGAAGGAAGGAAAGGTTTATTTAGCTTATAGTTTGTGGAGGTTTTAGTCCATATTTGGCTGGTTTTGAGGCAGACTGGCACATGGCAGAGGGCAAACTGTTTAGGGCAGCAGAGCACAGCAAAAACCACCAGCAAAAGGGAGGAATGGCTGCAAGCAGCCTCTTTCCTTCCCTTACATTGTAAACAGCCTACCCCCACTTAGGGGGTGTGTAGCTCTCACACAATGTCCATGCCCTCCTCTTCCACAGGCTCAGGATGTACACAAAGTAAACATCCTGGCTTTCTGCTGAATCACTCAGTTAAACCTCCAGATTCCCCAAGTTGACACAAAGTATCAACCATAACATTCCACCCCCTGTCAACTTGGGAATTAGACACATTTTTTTAAACCAGTTTTTAAATATAAAGACATGCTTATTTTAGAACCGTAACATTTTGCCCCCATACAAATGAAAATTAAACACTTTTAACATTTAAAGACACAAAATAAACATTACCATTTAAAAAGGTATAAACAGGGGGATATAGAGCATTTAGACCAAAGCAAGTCTAAAATCCAGCAGGGCTAACATGGTGTCTTGTAATTTTATATTTAGCATCTGAAGCAACTTGTGGCACATTGTAAGCTTTAAAGACTTTGCATGAATTTACTCCTATGGCACTATTGGTGGTTATAGCTCCTACGGCTTCTCTCTTAGCCTCGCTTTGCTCTCTGCAGTTTTCTTTAGATGATCTCCGTTCCTTGCTTTTTTAAACTTTTGAGGTCTCTAGGGCACCTTTTGCTTTATACTCACAGCATTACACACTGCCCTCTCAGGGGCATACTGCCTGGCCTCCCAGGCCCTCTGAAATCTGGGTGGAAGCCTCTTTAACCTCAGAACTCTTGCATTTTTTTTGCACCTAAAGCCAGAACCACGTGGATGATGCCAAGGTCTGCTGCCACCTGGAGCAGTATCCAAGCTTTCCTCTCTCTTGGCCATAGGGGTTGAGGGCCTGGATCGCTGGGCATACTGAATCCAATTTTGAGGAACAGATTTTCTATGCTGCCTCCATTTTGGAATCTGGTGCAGCCACCGCCGCCATTTTGGAACATGGCATTCTTTAGCTTCCTTCTCAAGGCAAGGTCTTTCACCTTTGCAGTTTTGAGGCTGCAAACGGTGGAGACTTGCTGCTTGTTGTGATGCCCTCAGGCCATCTTTTTTATTTTTTATTTTTTTATAGCAATAGAGATCTCCTCAGCCTTATCTTTGCAGTCCACAGTTTTACTGGAGCTTTTTTTTTTTTGGCCAAACTCACAACATTTTAAATCATCCTGCTGGGCTCTTTGCTCTTGATTGCCAATATAAATCTGGCTAAAAGCTCCTAACAATAGCCATACCACTGCCCCAACATTCGACTGTCTTGAAATTTCTTTTGCCAGATTAATCAGTTTGCTGCCGCCCTTAATCTCAGTCTTAGGCAAAGTCTCTGGACACGAGCAAAATGTAGACAAACTTCCTGCCAAGCCATAACATATATCATCTGGAGTCTAACAACCAATGATGTCCTTCCCAAGCGAAACCTTTTAAACCCAGTCTTTACAGGCACGATTTTTATCAGCCTTCTGGTCTTCTGAGCTCTGACCAGACATCTCCAAACCTTTTCAAACTCTTCCTACAAGCCATTTTCAAAGGCTCCTGAACCACATGGTCAGGTATAGTAACAGCAACGACCCCACTCCTGGTACCAAATTTTGTCTTGGTTACTTTTTTCTCGTTGCTGAGACAAAATACCCAACACCCAAAATGAAGGAAGGAAGGTTTATTTAGCTTACAGTTTGTGGAGGTTTCAGTCCATATTTGGCTGGTTCTGAGGCAGAGGGCAAACTGTTTAGGGCAGCAGAGCACAGCAAAAACCACCAGCAAAAGGGAAGAATGGCTGCAAGCAGCCTCTTTCCTTCCCTTACATTGTAAACAGCCTACCCCCACTCAGGGGGCCTATAGCTCTCACACAATCTCCATGCCCTCCTCTTCCACAGGCTCAGGATGTATACAAAATAAACATCCTGGCTTTCTGCTAAATCACTCAGTTAAACTTCCAGATTCCCCAAGCTGACACAAAGTATCCACCATAACAATAGGTCATGTAGTTTATGATATTTGTGTTATAGTAGTTAAAACAGGCAATATTAGATTAAATGAAAGTTTAATTTATTATGAACAGAACACATGTTTTAGATAATCTCCCCAAATAATGTTAGTAAATTATATTTGAAAAATAGAATGCTAAAGTGTATCACTTTGGAATGGCTATATCAATGTTTTGGCACCCTCATTATAGTATGGGGTTCAAATAATGAAAATAAAAGTATCTAATTACTGATTATAGCAAAGGAAGGAAGAGAAGAGAGGAAAAAATATATATGCACATCATGTATACCTCCTTTCACCTGAGCCATTCTACATGGATTTACCTTGAACAACTAAGTGTGTATTCCTCTTTGTAAAACAGAGATTGGAGCAAGACTATAACAGCACTCAAATTTTGATAAAGCTTTAAAATATAGAATACAAATGCATTTTCTACCATAAAGAGCAAATATACATGTACAAAATCAGAAAATATTTGTAAGATTATATTTTTGTCCTTTAAATACTCCACCAGAAATGATTTCTGGCAGGGCATGAACAGAATGACTATACTGAATCTAAATATCCCAAAGGTTTCAGAAAAAACACAACAAATCTATGTTATATAATGTTATCTTCTCGCATCTTACATGACTCCATATCATGCAACTGTGATACAGCAGGAAAACATGTTCCTAAATCCTAGAATTTATGTTGATTAGAAGTGACACAAAATAAATAAGAAGTTATCCATTTTGAACAAAAATATGGGTGGTGGGCCACTGAAATTCTTCAGCACCACTCTCCGTTTCACAGCCTTATGCAGTAATTATGACAAAAGAAAAATAAAACAGCAAACCATGATTGTAATTTCCATTAACAGCCATGATCTGAGGTGCCTCTGCACTTTTTTAGGTTGTTGAAGGTATCAAATTTCAGGTATGTTTGCATTGGAGATATGCAACGCCCACCCAAACCATCATCGCTGTTGATCAGAAGAGGACCTCACATATAATATTTGCCAACTAACAATATATATGAACCACACTCACTTGTGCAAACTATTCCACATGAGACATAAATAACAAATTTTAAAAATTATGAGCCCAACATTCTTATTTAAACAAAAAATAAATTTATTTAGGTTTATTGGGTGTCCGGAAAATCAAAGCAATAGTGAGATGAATACATACCTAGACTTTAGAGATGAAAGACCTCATGCTGTCAATTAGATTGTACATAAGCTAAACTAAACTCCAAACATACCTTCCAAATTCCGGATATTATCAGTGTGATTGCATACAAACTGCATGAACCTTCAAACCTATGACTTCCAGATTCCTAAAATCATGTTTTTCTTATTCCCATCACATATCAGTGACTCCTTAGTGCTATTTTCTTCATAAATTCTCTCCTAGAAATATGAAAGCAATTTTACCTAGAGCACAGAAGTGGGGTGATCCTAAAGGAATTTGAGAATTATCTAAATGGTGATACTGCTTTTCTTCAGCAACTTACACCTGCCATGTGCTAAATACTAGTTGAAGGGGGGTCATTTCTGTATTTATTTGTTTAATTATGTTCCCTAAGTACATTTACTCATTTATTTATCCATTTTCCAGTTTAGCACACTTATTCATTCCACAAATGTTTTTATTTTTTATTTTATTTTATTTATTTATTTATTTATTTTTGGCGGTACTGGGGATCGAACTCAGGACCCTGCGCTTGCTCCATAAATATGTTTTTAGTATGTGGTATTTACCGGGAGTTATTTAAACACTGGGGTTAAGCAGTGACAAATAGGGAAAAAAAATTAGTAATCTTAGTAATCTCAACCCTCATATAAAACATATCCTAGTCAGGTCCATGCGGCTTTGTTTGCTACACTGAATCTATGTGCTCTGCTGAAAGCCTTTAATGGTTTCCACAATTCTCTGTTCCTATTTGTGCATTTTTGACCTGGGGCTGAATTTTCTCATTAGCAACCTGACCTAAGGAAAGACTTGAGGCTAAGGTAAGTGGGAGGCAGAGGGCTGTCAACTGCTGCGCACAGACCAAATGGCCTCATTTACAGTTTTCTAATTGTGCTGATAGCATTTGATATCCTGAAATATGTAGGCCTCTTTTGGTAGCTTTTGATTCTTAAATATTGTTATGAAGCCATACATAAAATTAAATCAGATGAGCCTGAAAGTATTGTCTCCTGGTATAAGCATACTGAGGCTGCACATTACATGCACTTTTTAAATATTCTTTATAGGCTGTGGAATATGCAAAGCAGAGAGACACAGTGTATTAAATTGTGCAAGAAGACTGAGAAATTCTATTGGAAAGTGGGATAATTAAAACTTTACTGTCCACCTGAGCAACTTTCAGTTACCAAGATTATATTGTGGGTTACATAACTGTCAGAAATGGGCTAACTGAGTTGCATTGTTACTTAACATTAGAGACTGCTTGAAAGACTTTACCTGTTAAAGTGAGCCAACCATATTTATATACACATTGCTCATCTAATCACATTGTGGTTGTCTTCTTTTTTTTTTTTTTTTGTGGTTGTCTTCTATATATGTATATGTTTCTGAATTTCATGGCTAAAAATCCCTGTGTTCAGGTAATGTAACTTTTTCTGTTACAAAAATAATCTCATCTTGGGGTTCAGATGTGGTCCTTTGCAATAATTTTGGTTTAATCATATTACACAGATCACTTCTCCGCCTTTTGGCTAAGATCAAGTATAGTATCATATCAGAGACACAATAAATAACATTTACATAATTTTGAAACCTGGTGGGTGGAAATTTACATAGGACAATTAACTGCTGTATCTTTTTCACAGGACACAACTTTATTAGTCATAATGCAATAGCTTAAATCCAAGCATGTTTCCATGAAGCATTTTAGTATTCTACTCTTTTCACAAGTTGCTTGATAAAGTAGGTATTTCCAAAAAGTTCACAACACAGGTTGTCCTTACTCTCTTAGACTACTGAGCATTCTTTCTGATGGAATCAAAAAGAAAAAATAACTACTAAGTGATAGTTAGACTTGAGTCCTTGGTTCATTCCAGAATTATATGAAACCTGTAATCGTTTCTCGTGATATGAAGCATGAGGTGGTTTTCTAAGATATGATTATGATTAGGATCCTTGTACAACAGAAAAAGTAAAAGAGAACCTTCATTACTGAAACCAAGAATACGCTATCCACCATAAAACAATAAATACAAGGCCTTATATTAAATTTCTAAAAAATTAGATCTATTTTATATTGTGAGTTGTTTTTGTATATGACATAATATATAGTTCAAGTTTTTATAATATTTTGAATAAGGATATATAATAGCTCTGGCATTATTGGTTGAAAAGATTATTATTTCTTTATTGAATAACCTAAGCACATTTCTCTCTCTCTTTTTTGGGGGGTGGTACTGAGAATTGAACTCAGAACCTTGCACTTGCTAGGCAGGTGCTTACACCACTGAGCTACATCCTAGACTTTTAAGCACATTCTTCATAAAAACATGGCCTTCCACAAATGGCAGAATCTCTATCTTGACATTATTTTATTCCATTCCTTCATGTGCCATTTTTTGATGAAAATACTACACTGTCTTATTTACTATGGTTTTAAAATTTCATTCAAAATACCATAATAGACCAAATGCTGATGAATTAGACGGATTTCCCATTGCTGGGACACAATACCCAACACCAACCACTAAAAAGAGGAAAGGTTTAGTTGGGCTCGAAGTTTTAAGGAATTGGGGGAATTAGGGAGGATAGCAGTCACCAAGGAAAAACATGGTGGAGAGTGTGGCAGAGCAAAGCTGCTTAGTCTCCAGCGCGGCCCAGCAAGAGAGTAGCACCTGGGACCAGGGACGAGGGACCAGACATGGAATTGATGCTAAAAAGCCGGAGCTGTATCCCATGGTGGTGAAGAATGAAAACTTGAGTACCTGAGGTAAAGTGTAAGCAAGTTTATTTAAAAGATATAAAGGCAAAGATGTAGAATTCCTGCTAACCAAGAAATGTTCCTGAGAAGATACCCAGGAAGACTTTTTATCTAATAGTTTTTATGTGTTTTATAAGGCATCTCAGGCCACTATTCAAATAATATGATCTCTACTTAAAAGGAGACCACATACTTTTCTGGTCCAGTCTATGTAGTGTTTGCACAGTGCCTATTACGCGCTTATCTTGCTCTAGGGAGGTCCCTAACAGCCACAGGCCACCTGAAAGATGTTTTTGTAAGAACTCTGGAAGGTGATGACTAAGCAGTCTCCATTTTGAGGTTACTGACCTTACTACTGAATAGAATGCTAACACCTGTCTCATTCCCCATTCTGAAGAGGTGATTCTAATTGTTATTAGAGATAAAAAATGGTGGCTGTTCTAGCTGCTTTTTGCTGTATAGAGGCAGTAAGAAGTGACTGGTCATCAAGAGCATTCTTCAGAGGCCTTGTCTAATGGTCCTTGCAAGACATCAGGTGGGATGTCCATGGCATGTTCCCCCACATAACCATCTGAAGTAAGATAGACTAGGTGAGAGGAAGCAAAGCAGAAAGACAGACTGAGTTGACAGGGTCCAAAAATACAGAGAAGAAGCAAGAGCATCAATATTTATATGATGGGTCCTGTACGGGTCTGGGCTCATCCCCATAGTTACTTATGGAGGGACCCAATCAATTAATGGTTAAAGTTCTTATTGAGTTTCATATATTCAGAGGTTAGTGGGAACTTTCCCTATATTGCCACTGAGAAAAAGAGCAAGAAGTGAAGATAGGGGTCCAACCATATTACCTAGACTAAAGCTATTAATTGAATTATCTCCAGAGTAGGGTCTTCCCAGTCCTGGGATGTGGTGTGTGACTACTGATTCACCATGACAGTGTCTGAAGTTATCCCATCCCCTGAAAACCGGACATGACAAGCTGACCCTCTGAAAAGGTAAAGTAAGGATATTTATGAGCACATTAGCTAAAATAGGGATGAGTTAGAACCTCTTTGTGATCATGATATGTCTTTTGAGGAATCATGATATTTTCAAGAATAGCAGTTTGAAACTCTCTAGTAGCTCACAGGTATAATTGTCAGTCTCTTTGTCTTCAGCTGGTGGTGATGTCCAGAGTTTGAATTTCAAATAATGTATCCAGCACTTAATTCTTCCAATCTTGAAAGTTATTGGTGGAAACAGGATCACTGTGTGTGATCTCTTCAGGTTGGTTTTCAGGTAATTATTTTTTATTACCTTCCATAGCATGGGAGGGACAGGTATGGGTGTAAAAGAAGGCAAGATGGTGATTTTTTTCAGGGCCTATGGAAGGATAGGTCAATAGGCTTGGTATAGTTCCCAAGGTCATGCTCCTGTGACCCACAAAGAGACATCCAGAAGTGTCTATGACTACAAATATAAAGGCAAAAAAATTGTTCTTTATATTTTTTCCTTTAGTTTTTCTTTTACTGTTTGTTCTTCGTTAATTTATGCTTTTTATTATTCCATAATATCTACATTAGTGGATCATTAGTTAACATTAAATTACGTATATACTCTTCAATGTCTTAGAGTTAACCAAAAGCATCTTTTCTTGCAATCTATTTCCTAACTTTATTGTTCCATGTCACATTTCATGTAAAGAGTACATCTAAAAATGAGTTAGTGTAATTCCTTTTACTTATAAGAATGCTTTTTTTCTTTTATTAATTACATCACCAGAAAATACAGGACAAAGAAAAATATTACCACGAAGTTTATGGCTATTATTTAACTAAAGTTTTAACACTTAACACTCATTTTTTTCAAAAGTTACTTACAGAATTTTTTGTCAAAGAATTTTCCATGGGGTTGAAATTAAGTACTCTCAGCAAGAGTCTCAGAAACGTGTTAAATTTCAGACTGAACCTTAGCACTTTCTAATGACGTAGCCTAATTACTAAGTACTAAATTCAGCAGTGGTTTCTCAAACATCTTCCTACAATGACTATTACGATTCTGTATATGGTGCCTAACTAGAAATGAATAGTAGCAGAAGTTTTTAAAACTATTTCAGCGTAAATTGCACATCTTTTAACCTTGTACAGAACTACCATATTACAGAATTCACAACTCAATTGTATGTTTGAATAATTTTAATGTATTATCACTTTTCAGAAATGAGAGTGAAGCGATATCTCTGTAGGAGCTGAGATATTCATGGGCTGTTATTTCTCATCACAGTATTAGCTTTCAGGTTCAGGAGCCAAATCCTCTAATTTACAAAAATACATACTTATGATCCCCTGATGTGATCAAATTAGCAAAAAAAAAAAAAAATAGTAAGTATGGACTCGATTCAATTACACATGGTGCTATATCAATGCCTAAGCCATAGGGTTTTTCCCTTAAAACAATTTATTTACCAATATGGTCAAATTTATTGTATGTTTTAGTGTATGAAATGCTTTTTTAAAGACACTGAACATACTCTAGTGAGTAAGTTCTCTAGTGAGTAAAATGGAAAATAATAAAATACACTCTAATCAATAAACTATGATATTTAAAGATGGGTAAAATAAAGATAGAATAAATTATCTAAGTTCCAGTCACAGAAACTTGTATCAAGGCATTTGACAGACTTGTTTGTTTTATTAAAGCTTTTTTTTTGCTTCAGAATCTTTTGATGAATAAATTGGCATATGAAAGAAGAAAAATAATATCAATATACATTTTCAAAGACAGCCAACAACTGTATTTTAAGACCCTCCTGTTTTGAGAAGACATTCATTTCTATTTCTCTGATCCTATGTTTTTGGTTCAGTTTCAGTGTTTCTGAATCCAGTGTTTAGTTCTGACCACCAGATAGGCATTGGAGGACAAACCGAAGAAACTGTTGTACTTTCAAAGGTGGAAAAGATCTAGAATGAATGATATCTTTGAAATGATTGAAGGGAAAGATAGGAGCTGAAAGGAGCCAATGCTGGGAGACAAACCAAGCCAAATGTACTTTTCTTTGCAGCTTCTTCTGGCACTCTCCCAGAAGTTCTGAACCTCTGCAGAATTTTTAAATATCTCTTCAGTACTATTCACCACATTGCAAGACAGGTGAAAAACTTTCTTTGCAGTTATACTACTGTTTTATTTAGTTTTGTTTCTTTTTTATAAAAGTTTACCTGTGGTCAAATTTTAAAAGCAAGTATGTATATTTCTTCTATCTGACCTCCATACCACCCACTGGTCTTACCCTGTGTCAACTTGTTATTTTTAATATATTCTAGCATAGCTGTTCTAGATACAGAATACCTCTGTATCTGATTCTTTTTGTGTGAAACTGACATAAGCATTGCTGTAATTCTGTTGCATTCATCTGGAATTATCTTATAGGAAGAAATAATGGGCTTTCTACATTTTGTAAACATCTTCATGAACACCTTCACTTCTAATGAAATATTTTCTTAGTCTGTATCACTTGACTTTTGCCCATCTTCTCTTCACTGTGGGAAGTCTCTTGGCTGCCTTGAACTGGCTCCAGAACCACCATAGCTAGCAAACTCTGCCCTTGAATCCTGTGATATTTAATTGTGATACTAACTTGATTGGCTTTGAGAAATGCTGAACTGAACCGTAAAGTGGCTGAATGGGTGTGTCTGTAAGAGAGTAGCGTGCAGACCAGCAAACCGAGGGAGAAGGATCCATCCCCGTTTTGGGTGGCACTGAACAATAAGCTCCTAACTTGGATAAAGTGAAAAAGGAAAAGATGCAGGATGTGAGCTGGTTTTGAAGAGCCCCGCTCTTCTTGACTGGCTGCACCTCTGCTGCTGCTGCTGCTGTTGCCTTTGGACATCAGCTCCTTCGACTCCACTGTCTTGAGCCTTCCACTGCGTACTCATGCAGGCAACTTTCCAGGGACGTCCAGCCCTTCCGCCCTGGACCGGTACTGCACTCTCGGTTTCATTTGATCTGCACTTCCATCATCTTTGGCGGAGCTGCCATTGGGCTCTCTGGCTGTCCAGCACACAGAGGCCATTGTGGATTCCTCCACCTCTGGTCCTGGGAGCTTCCTAATAAATCTCCTGGTTTAATTATACAGATATTTTCTATTGAGTCTACACCTCTGGCAAATGTTCACTCATTCAGATCCTCAAGTATTTTACATAAAAACATCTAGCATTTGAATATAACAAGTATATGAAGCATAACCTATATATATTAACACTATATATTATATGAATCATATATGTGTGTGTATATATGTGTGTGTGTGTGTATCATCCTGTATATACATATTTTTTTGATACCAGGAATTGAACTCAGGACCTTGCGCTTGCCAGGCAAGCGCTTGTGCCACTGAGTTATATCCCCAGCACATCTTGTACACTTTAAACTAAAATAATATTTAGGTCAACCTCACACAAAAATAATGAAGATACAGAGATATTCTATATATGTAGAATAGCTCTGCTAGATTACTTATAGTACCTAATCCAATAGAAATGTTATACAAACAGCTGCTACATTGTATTGTTTCAAGAATACTGAAGAAACTTTAATATGTAGTGCAGGCTCAGGATCTTTTCATTGAACATTTTTAGTATGTAATACAGGGAATTCAGTAAAGCAGAATTCACAGACAAAAATGATTCACTGTAATTGAAATCAGTACATGGAGTATATATATTAAAAATTATCAGACCTCCACAGCACATTGTATTTTGCACATAGCCTTATTAAAGCACTTCCAGAAGCTTGCCGTGTCCTGTGAACAATCACCATCTATTTTTCTTCTTCTTTAGCAATGTAGATGGTTTCAACAATAAAATATGCTTGAAGTGCCATGACGTAATGAGTGATACTAGGTCATACAAAGTCATGTAGCTCTGGCACTTCTCCGTCTGCCTTAGGATACTGGTTTATGCAGCCAACCACATGTTAACAGTTCAAAGTGACCACATGTAGATAGTCTGGCTGTCCCATTACCAAGATTTTAGCTCAAAGCCTCTATCAACTGCCGGAGGTGGATGAAAGTCTTCAGCTCTTTGTTCTACCCCTGTTGAACCCACCTACAATAGAGATGATGTCATGAACCTTGACCTAATTGAGGAACCTTAAGAAAGAAAAGTAGCATCATTGTTTTAAATTTAAAATTTTCGGGATAATAAGGGGATCAGGCATGATGAAATAACCAGCACTTTACTAAATCTTTTCTGTATAACTAGACACAGTATAGGACATGGGAACAATAGCATCATCTCTATTTCATTCAGTGTTATAATGGAATTTCCAATCAATGTAATAAGGCAAGAAAATTAACTTTAAAAGCTGTAAATTTGTCTTCATTTATACTAACATGATTATGAAAAAATAATATACTAAAAGGTCTACAAGAAAGTTACCTAGGTGGATAATTAGATTTAAAGCATTATTTGTAATCATTGGAATTAGAAGAAAAATCATTCACAATAGTCAAGAATCGTGAGGTTCCTAAGGGCAAGCCCAACAAAATATGAGATATCACACCCATGGCAAACACAAAGGATTGCTAATGGGGATTAAAGCCTTAGTTAAATGGAGAACTACATTGTGATTAAGTATTTGAAGTCTAACTTTTCAAAGAGAACAATTTGTTCTAATGTGATGTATTGATGTAAAGAAAATCCATTAAAGTCCCAGAACTACTGTGGGAAAAACTAAAATGCTGCACATACACTTAATGGGAAATTAAAAGTAGAAAAGAAAAACAACTTGAAAAGCTATGCCAAATTTGGGATTATTTCAATACCCATCTTCAAGTTTAAGTACACTTATACTATTTGAAATTTAAAATAGTCTACCAAACACTTTTCCAGAGCTAGTACATTTTATCTCATTTAAAGAATGATTTTTACAAGTGTGATTAAGGATTTTGTCGAAAGGCAGTTGTTGCTCATTATCAGAGTAGGCCCTAATGCCTTCACAATCACCCTTTAAGAGGAAAGTAGAGAGAGATTATGAGACACTCAAAGGAAATAGTAATGGGGTCATTGAAGCCCAGGCTGGAGGTAAGCAAGCCCAAGTCAAGGTTGCCTGCAGTGAGGAGCCTGATAGAAGCAAGAAACAGATTTTCTCTGAGTGATTCTAGGGGAGGAGAATAATTCTGTTTTAAACTACCAAAAAGTGTGGTGAATTTAATTTCAATTCATGGTAATAATGTATTATCAAAGCTAAGAATTAATAGTACAAAGATTTTTAAGACACTATGAAATTGGCATAATGATAGACAAGGTATTAGTTTTCTTAACTGTACATTTTCATTGCCCATCATCAATATATAGAAAATAAACTAATCTGTAGTTTATTAGTTTATCTTCGGATTAGTTTATTTTCTATTAATCTTATATCTGAAAATTCTGATGAGTCCACTAGTTTCAATAGATACTTTGAACATTCTTGAAGTTTTCTACTGATAAAATCAAAGGATTTATGAAAAGAGAGTACTTCATTTAAATGTGCTTTTCTCATTTAATTTCTCTAAAGCTTCTAATATAATACAGAAAGAAATTGACAAAAGGGGATATTGCTGATGGATGAGGAAATATATTCATACACAGTTCAGCACTACTTCGTCATAAAGAAGGATACATTTGAATCATTTTGTAGGAAAACAGATGCCTCTTGAGACCATAATGTCAAGTGAAATAAATTAGACACTGAAGCTTAAATAACTCATGGTTTCCCTCATATGAGAAATCAGACACATAAATAGTGAAATAGAAGTCCTTAGGAAACAGAGAGACAAAATTTTTTCAAGAGGGCAGGGAAGAAGAGGATGAGGGGAGGGATGAGGGGAGAGAGGAAAGGAATGAAAAAGAATTCAGATCATTATCTCCGCGTTCCTCCCCCCGCCAAGGAATGTAATCATCATGTCCTACAAATATGAACTAGGAAAAAGCTAAAAATAGATTAGATGTCTTTGTCCAACTCTCATCTAATGGAAAACATTTTCCTTTCAATATTACTATTGTGGTTATTTTATTTCATACTCTGTAACTGGAGATTGAAGCCAGGGGCTTTGTATGTCCCCCAGATCTTTATATCTTATTATTTATGTCTTTATTTTGCTTATTTATTTACTTACAGACAGAGTCTCCTTAAATTGCTATATTTCTCAGGCTGAGTTTAAACTTATGATCTTCCTGCCTCAGTCTCCTAGAATTAAATGGATTTCTACATACAAAGTTAGTTGTGGGTTTCTGTAGATCCCCCTACTCATTTTGAAGAAATTATCTTCTATTTTTAGTTGAATGAATGCTTTTCATCATGATGCAGTTTAATGTTTTCATCAAAGTATTTTTTAATTTGAAGATAATCACTTTATTTTTATTTCATTATGATAGTGTGTTACTGTGACTAATGTTCGTATTTTGAACCTGTATTGAATTTTACAGTCATTTTAGTCATACGTACATTTCTCTGTATACTGCTAGATTATATTTGCTAGTATTTTGCTGAGAATTTTTGCATCTGTGTTCATATGCAGTACTGCTTTGCACCTCTCATTTCTTCTGACTTCTTTTCTGCCTTTGTTCACAGGGTAACACTAGCCTCACAGAATGATTTGAGTGTTTTATTTTTTAAATTGTTGAAAGCATTTATGTTAGTTGTCTTTAAATGCTTAAATAAAAATATAGTGAAATTGTCGTCTCATGAGCTTTTCTTTGTTGAAACACATCACTGTTAGGCACTCAGTCCTCCAAACCCATAGCAGATTCTCTTTCTGACTTAAAGTAGTATCAAACTGGACTGATGCTGCTTAGACTACCCAATGGTTGCATATCATAGGGGCGTTCATTTGCGTGTGTGCATATATACAGCAAAATGCATGTATACACAATGAACAACGTTGCTCATTTTTATCAGTGCTCATACATATGGAGGCAAGTGACAGCAGTGTGATAGATAAGAAATTAACATTTGAAAACAGTAAAGCTGTTTTTGCATTAAAGCATGAAGTTTTAAATGACACAAGTAAATAATTGTAATTAGAGAGGACCATGTGAATACCTTTATACAACACATATGTTTAAGTATAAATCCAGCTGTCAAGGAATCTGAAATTGTGTGCACATACAATTACACATTCATTTTAAGAAAAATCTAAATATAGTTCAAGCAGTTATTCACTACCTTTAAAAATTATAATATATGAGGGTCATTTTTATAAATGTTTTATACTTTTCAAGATATTTGTGGAAAATAGATTTAAGAGAACAATGCTTTACTATTTATTCTCTATAGCTGAATAAAATATGAACTATCTATTCTTTAAATTACTTTTTATTTCCAGCTTTCATAATCATATATAACTTATATTATGTTCTTATTAGAAGACACTTAATTTAAGTTTTACCATTTTGCTTAATTTAAAGTCAGATGCAAAATAGTTTTGGTACTCTAATTGTAAGCTATCTGTATAGAACTCTAAAATATTTGTTTATCATTTAGGAGTTGCAACATTTTTCATGCTATTACAGGTAATTCTGAACAGTGAATTGTAAAAACATTAATGAATTGAATTTCAAATTTTTGTACAATTATATTTTCTGTATACACTTTGATTATTTGAAAACTACTCTGGGCTCACTGCACACAGGAAATATAACATCTTTGCATGTGAAAACATTACCAACACAATAACTCTGATGGAGCAAAGGAAACTTATAGTGGTAGGATATAGTACTCAATACACTTGGTTTTGTAAACAGAGTTCTAAAAATAGATATATATGTATATATTTGGATAGATGTGAAGATATTATGGACTGAAGTGTAATAGAATTTCAATTTTAAGTGATATTTTCTCTTGACAGCTTTATTTTAAACATATTAGACTTAAAATAACAAAGAGTGGAAATATTTTAAAAAGTTATAATAGCATTAAGAGACTCATTACAAAACATGTTCATGATAAAATAAACCATAGGTAATTAGCAACATTAGATAAAGCCAGAGAAATTTAAGAACTTTAAGTGACTTTATTGACATATATTTCTTAGAAGACACTAGATGGGGCATTCACAATACTACTAAGGACTGAATTGTGTCTCTCTTCCAATGTTCAGATAACTTAAGTTTTAATCACCAATGTGACTGTATTTAAAGGCAGAACCTGCTAGAAAGTAATTAAGCTTAAATAGCTATAAGGCTCTGACCCTAATCTGAAGAATCAGTGTGCTTATCAGGAGATATTCAAGAGTTCCTTCTTCCATATTTGTACCCTGCAGAAAGGTTATTTGCACAGAGTGAGACAGTAACTGTCTGCAAGCCAAGAATAGGCCCTCAGCAGAAATGAAATTTGGTGGCACTTTTATCACGCACCTGTAACTTCTAAAACTATGTGCTATGGTTTGTGTCTGGACGTCCCCCCAAAGCCTCATGTAGTCATGTGGTGGGCTTTTAGAGTTTATGATTGATCCATAGTCCAATGCTGGGATTATGGATGTGAGTGCTGCACTGGTCCTGGGATGGATAGTTTGCATATATTAGGGAGAGAAAGAGGCTGCTTGCCACCACTCCTCCATTTTGCTCCTGCTTTTGCTGTCTTCTGCCAACATGGACGCATGCCCTCTGCCATGTGCCACCCTGCCTTGGAACCAGCCAAGTGTGGGCTGAAACCTCCACAAAATGTGAGCTAAATAAACCTGTCCTTCCTTCATTTTGGGCATCAGGTATTTTGTCTCAGCAACGAGATAAAAGTAACCGAGACACTGTGAGAAAATAAATTTCTTTTGATTAAATAACTTACTCTATAATACTTTTTATGGGACCTCAAGCTAATACATGAGATATTATAATTCTGTTAAAAAAATGAAACTATTTATCTGCATTAGCACAAAACCATTTTTTCCATAGCCATGTATAATTGTTTTCTATCCCAGCTCCCATTCTGATTTGTGAGGATAGAGTGTAGGCATTTCAGGATCTGGTTCAGAAGAAATTGAGTTGCGATAATTTAGATTTTGAGAAATGAATGCTTTTGTGCATCACAGACATTACCTCAGGGGTAACTTCCAGAAGTCACCGCCCGCCATACCTACTTGCTTGGTACTGTGGTAGAAGTCAGTCTGGAGACGATAATCATGGTATCAACACGACATGGCAAGCTGCCTGGCAGCAAATACAAAGATGTAGTAGTGAAGAGTAGATTCCAAGTATTTGCAGACAAAAATTATTCTGTGGAAAATTATACTAATGACTAGAAATATGAAATCATATACAGAAAATCACTTGTAGTGGGTGATTAATCAGAATGAAATGTTCTGAAAGGTGTATACACAGTAATGTGTCATACAGAGTATTAAAATACAACTGCCTTTCCTTTGAGTAGAATTATATGAAATGCAACTAGTCAGAAACTCTATGTTTACAAGGTACAAGCCTCTAGCATTAAAACAAGCACTGGGGATCAGGGGTGGGGCTGAACACTGGCGCTCTTGTCTAGAAGGCGAGAGCCCCTGGGTTGCATTCCTAGCACAACAGAAAGAACTAAAAATTGAAAAATAAATATGATAAATATTGAGAATATGTGAGATTATATATGTAATACAGTATAATATATTATTATTATGTACACTCATTGCTTAAACATTTACATTTTTTGCTTGACACAAAGTATCCATTGACAAAGCGAGCATACAGGAAATAATGAACAACACAGCAATGAACATTAGTTGCAAACTGGCCAGTTAGCAGCAGATATTGTGCCAGAATATGACATTACCCGAAATAAAAGTTGCAAGAACTCATACTTTTATAGTCTAGGTGAGAGACATTGTAACAGTTTCATGAAATTTAACAATAATCCTAAATATGTGCTGATCATTACTCTGTCGAGATGTAAGGCTGAATGGAAAATTTTCCTTGCTTTGGTCCCTTTATTCATGTTACACATTTTAATCAAGGATTCTTGAGAAAAGAAAAATATATATTTCTACTGTTATGTAAAGTTATACTATGAAAAAGCTCTCCTATGGGTTGGCCATTGACTTTACCACTGATATTTTAAGAAAAATATGTTCTATGGCTTTGTTCAGTTTTTGATTAATAAAACACAATTTTATCATGGAGCTTGGAGAAAGTTGTCGTGTTTTAAACTTGTGGTGATTTGTATTCACATTTGAAATTCTTATTCTTAAGTAAGCTGATGATCGTAATTTTCACCCTTATGGTAATAAGTTTCCACAGGTTGCATAAGCTTAAGGCAACACAAATCCTTTTTTGCCTATCTCTGCAAAATATCTGTGGCAGTAATTATTATTTGTGACAGCCAGAGACACTATTACTTTTTCTATTCTACAGTTCAGTGGACAGGGTGGTAACCATATTTACACAGATAATCCTTAGATTGAATAATTGGATTGGCAATAGAGACTGTAAATCAAAAATTTCAAGTGTTTCTGCTCTACCTTGCTGCATCTGACACACACGAATAGTTCCATTTGTCTTATTGTTTGTTTTCCATTTTCACCTGTGTGTTTTCCTCAGTTTCATCTGTCACTCCCCTTCTCCCATCATACAGCTTACCCTGCTCGTTCCTGCGCATTTGCCCTCTTGTCTTGTCTCTGCTGCCATCCTGTACCATGTCTTCTCCCTGACCGTTAAACCTTCAGTATACATTTTGTCATCTCTGTGCATGGACAAGTGATAATTTCCATATCCACGTCAACTTATATTTGAAAATTTTAGCAACTTTATTAAAGTATAATTCTATACAAAGAACTACACTTAGTTTGTACAAGCTAATTAGTTCGACTGAACATATGTAAATACTCATGAAGTTACCACCAGTGGGAAAACACTAGGCATTTCAAGCCCCTCTAAAATTACTCTGGGTCTCTTTGGTCTTTTGTTTTGTTTTATTTTTATAATGAAAGTGCTTAATTTGAAGACTGACCTAAGAAATTTTGAAATGTGCTAGACCGTACTGTACCATAACTATTTCCTCTCATTTCATGAGTTGTGCTCTCTTTTTGTTTCCTTTGCTTAACTGTAGACACTGTGCTGAGAAGCATAACATGAGAACTTAGTCATCTCACACAAATCAAACTTTATACCAATTAAATATGAACTTCCTGTTAACTCTGCACCCTATCATCTAGGACCCAATATTATTTTATTCTTTTATAAATGCGACCAATTGATATAACTCATATAAACTGAACTGTTCAGTATTTACCTTTTGGCTAGTTTAATCCACGCAGTATATCTTTCAGGTACATTCATGTTGTTGCAAATGGAAGCAATTCTTTCCCTTTAAAGAAAAATAGTGTTCTATTGTTTGTATAGACTACATCGTCTTTATCATTTTATCTGCCATGAACACTTGGGTTATTTGCATATCTTGGCTTTATGAATAATGTTACTATGTATATTCCCATGCAAATATCTCTTCAGCTCTTGATATCTATTTTTTGAAACACACTCAAGAATGACTTCGATGAATCTTATAGTAGTTCTATTTTCAATACAGCTGGGAACCTCCATACGGTGTTCCATAACTGTGGCACCATTTTACATTCCACTAACAAGGTAAGGTGTTTTTATTTCCCTACATCCTTGCTAGCACTAAACTTTTAGTTTTAAATAGTCATTTTAATAAGCATGAGATGTCTTTCTGCAATTACGAGTTGCATGTGTTTTGTAATTAATGACATTGAGAATCTTCTTATTTACCTGTTGGTTATTCCTAAGTCTTCTTTGGGAAAATGTAGTTAATTTTTTTGCCTGCTTTTTAAACTATATCCTTCAGAGTTGGTGGCATTTTTCTATGCAGTTTGGAAACAAACACCTCATCAGATATAGTTTGCAATTATTTTCTCTCATTTCATAGGTGTCCCCTTATTCTGTTTTTTCTTTTGCTATATGCAGTCACTTTAATGTGATGAAATCCCACTTGTTCATTTCACTTTTGTTTTCTGTGCATTTGGTGTCATAACCAATCATCAGTCGTTTTCAAGGTTAATGTTAACAAACTTTCCTTATCCATTCTCCCAAAGGGTTTTATAGTTCTAGGGCTTTTATCTTTTTTAAGTGGACTTTGTGCATGGTGTCAAGTGAGAGTCCAGTGAATTCTTTTCATAGTGGAATACAGTTTTCTTAATACCATTTATTTAGATATAGTATAATTAGTAATTATGTAACCTTACATGTTGTCAAAGATCAATGTACCATTTACGTTTAGATGTACTTCTCAGCACTCAGTTCACCTGTGAGGTACATGTATTTGTCTGTGTGTCTTCTTCCAGTACCATATTTACTGTATATTTGTAATATATGTTGAAATCATAAATTATTATATTTCAAGATTATTAAATGAATTGAGATGTTACTATTCATATTTTTTCAGATGGAAATAGATTATGAGATCATAAGTCTTGGCAACTTCAACTACACTGAAATATTCTACCTGGTCTTTCTTTATAAAAGCAAACTTTTAAAGGGGAGTTTGCATGACCGTAATTATCATATAATTGTCCACACTAATGTGCCACTTTCCAGTGCTCTTTGTGTTTTGTTTAGGAAACAAATTGGCTTTAAAAGAAATCAATAAGCAAATAGAGGTAGAACTCATGTTTTCCAATGTGCACATCCAGTCTTTTTGCCTATATTTTTCCTTTGAAGAGGAGTGACAAACCAGTAATTTGCGGAAGTACAAATCACATAAATATAACCTGGGAAAATAGAATAACTCCAATGGAATTCCATGATATGTGGGAGACAATGAGAAATCTGTTTTCTTAATTTTTTAATAAGTGGCATGTACTAAAATCAGAGAAAACACTAAATGATCAAATGCAACAAAAAATAATTTCATTACTTATTTTTTTACTTTGTTTCTTCTTATTTTTAAAGTTTTCATTACATTTATTAGTACATTTTAGATACACATAACGGTTACATTTATCATAGGGGTTTTGCTCCTATACATGACATATCTTAATTCCTCTTTTTCCCTCATTCCCCTCCCCTCCCTTCAATCCCTCTTCACCTCCTTATTTACAGGAGCTTTCTTTGCATTTTCCCTTCTTTATCATTTTTTCTTTTCCCTTCCTCCCTTCCCCCTTCTTTAGTTCCCTTCCCAATTAAGCATTTTCTTCCTATTTCATAACTTCTATTATATATTCTGGTCCATATTTATACTTTCAGTCTCTCACACCAGAAAAACAAAACAGTATTTAATCATATGTATTTGATTTATTTCACTTAAGAGTATAGTCTCAGAATGAGTCAATTTCCCTATAATGTCTCAAGTTTATCCTTCTTAATGGATGAATAATATTCCATTGTATTTTTAAATATCCCACAACCTTAAACATTCATAGGTGGATGGGCACTGGGGCTGTTTCCAAATTTAGCTATTACAAACTCTTCTGTGGAATGAGTGTGCTTATATTGGTGTGGTATTATATTTTTAATTCTTTCAGGAAGATACCAAGAAGGGGAATAGCTCAGTCAAAAGAACCCTCTAACTTTAGTTTTTTTGAGGAATCTCCACACAAGTTTTCACAGGCTGAGATTCCATCTCACTCTAGAAAGACTCACAAATGCTGGCCAGGCTGTGGGAAAACGGCACCCTTCTGCCCTGCTGATGGGAGTGTATAGGCTGGTACTTTGCTTCTTTTAGATGCAGTCTCAACTATGTTTCACACCTGATCACAAACTCGGGGACTCAAGTGACCATCCTACCTCATTCTATCAAGGAACTAACCAAACTTCTGCCACTGTGCCTGACTAGATTAAAGGAGTTTCAAGCTGATTTTTCTAGTCTTCTCTCCCTCTGACATTTTTAGCTTCCAGAATCATACTCTGTTTTAGTTTTCTAGTATGATAACTTATTGAACTAAAATTAAAATGCATAGCCCTAAAATCATTAATGAAAGTTGTCCCGACCCACGTGTAGTCAACGGAGACCTTAGACGGGGAGGGTGGAATAAAGAGACAGGAGACACAAGAAATGGAGACAAGACAGGAGTCTGATCAAGTCTCGTTTATTGAGCAGAAAGCTCAGGTTTATATACAGTGCAGGAGTGGGGATTGACGTCAGCGGGTAACTAGGCAACGGAGGGAGGTCCAGATATCACACGAGGGAGGTCCAGGCATCAGGCGATAGCATATGGTTATATCACACGATATTACATAATCTACAGGAAACTGACCATATATGGAAACTGGAACTCAACTCTCAAAATGGCTGGTAGTTTACAAAATGGATGCCGACCGCAGGTCTCTCAGCGGTCTCCCACAGATCCCCCTTTTTTATTTTATTTATTAAAAGACCAAATCTCCTTGAGGGGACTGTGCCTATCTTAGGTCAGGATGCTTTCACGTGGAACCAAACTATACCTTACCCGTCACTGGAAACCAAGGCAGCAAAAACCCTTGCTCCTGTCCTAGGCAGTAGTTGATAATACACGTGAGCTTCCAGTTGCCCATCTCTGGCTAACCAGTCCAGCGCACCAAGGTGAGAAAACTGAAACAGCCCATAGATATTACTGGGCATTGTTACGATTTGCCTTCTCAAGGTCTCTATCGGCCATGTCAAGCCTATGATAATGGACCTGAATTCGTCGCATCTCTATAGCATCCATTATGTTGATCACTTGTTGATTAATAAAAGCCACCAATTTGTTAAGGATACAAGGTCCAAATAAAGGATTAATAATAACACAATTAAAGGCCCTAGCAGAGGGAGAAGATAGGGTAAAATTCCATTCCACACGCTCCAAAGTGGATTTCTGAATAATTCTCTTTGTCTCTTTCCTAGATCTTCTTGGAGCCTTTTTATCTTGTCTCGAATGATGCCAGACTTGTTTACATAGAAGCAACAGCATTCCTGTAAAGCCAAACAAATCCCTCCCTGTTCTGCAGTTAAAAGATCTAATCCTCTTCTATTTTGGAGGACTACTTCTGCTAAGGAATCTATCTGATCTTGAATATCCTGAATAGTGCTAGACAAGGCTTGGACCTCATCAACTATTTCATTACAGAGTTTGTTATAAGAATGCACAGCAACTCCTACCCCTGCTGAACCTGTGACTAAAGCTCCCGAAATTCCTAATCCTACTAATAAAGGAATAAATTGGACTACTCTTTTAACTCTTTTAAGGTGACCTACAGCATAATCAAAACTGGGAATGGGAATAGGTTCATCCCCAGGTACGATTTCTATATCAGGTAATAAGGTAGCTATAACACATAATCCTGTCCAATTATCAGGCAAAAAGGTAAAAGCTAGATTTCTTTCACAGATGAATACTTGTCCTCTTGAAAGGCAAATAGAAGAACTATAAGTAATTGTTTGAATACAATCAGTAAAAGTAACGAATCCAACATCAATTGCATATTTGTTGCTCTGAAAACTTCCTTGTATACAGGAGATAAATTTAACAGCTACAGGTTGAACTTTAAAAGGCAAACTTAAGGTACAATTAGGATGTGTAGGGTTTAGAACATTATATAGAGTGAAATTTGAAGGAATGGCAAGAGGCATGAGAGTCCCTTGAGTCATGCATAGCCAACATTCTTTAGCTAAATCAGGATTAGACACATTAAGAGCCATTAAAGTAGACATTAGAATATCTGTGGTTTGAATATTTAAATCCATTTTTCGTGATTTAAAATATGTCAAAGAGTGATGATTGGTCTTTAAAGATATCTGTTTTATTAAGTTCTCTATTTGTCTTTGTACCTTAATTTCTCTAATTTTGTCTTGTGGTCTGTCACCACCAGAAATATGTATCGGGGCAGTCCTATTCCAGCATACCGGTTTACCTGGGGTGCCGCGGCATGAAGCCTGAATATATTTATGACTTTTTAAAATCCATGGAATATTAGACCAATCATCTCCAAAGGCACCAGTGGCAGTGCACTGCAATATAGCTGTAAAATATACATTATTATCTATTCCTGTACATTCTTGTACTGATTCATAACAAGAAGAATGCATTGTGGTATAATAGGTAATACATTCTGTAGAACATAATTCTGGTTGGCCATAGGATATCACTGGAGGCTTATAATAGCATTTGTAGCTTTGTAGGTACACTCCTTTTAGGGTGTTAATATATGTTAAGTAAGATATTTTATTCCCACAACCTGTATAGCTGGTGTATAATGTAGGTTTGATTGTTGTTGTAAAAGTGCCTCCTTCACAATCACATGGAGCACCAAACATGCCTTGCTTGGTTAACGCACCTTGTCTGGCTGTTATTATTCTTGCCTTCCACGAGGGAGATCTAAGACCACTATCAGAACGTTGCCACAAGGTGATTAGTGCTCCCAATTTTAGGATCCAAGTTTTGGAATCCATTATCTGAAAGAGCTGTTTGTAATGCTTGGTGTAAAGGAATACTTAAACTTTTTGTTATACGATCAATTATATAATATTGTTTGTATCAAATTTGGGTTTGAACAGTTTTCTAAGATTATTTGTACTGAATTATTATTTTATTGTTTATGTCCTTGTCAACCTGGCACCCAAAACAATCATTAAAGGCCATTAGGCGAGAACGGGCAGTTGGCCAGACCACTCATCCTCGGGAACATTCTGTATCCACCAGGAGCTCTCTGGCTGAACAGAATCTTAACTCTTGGGTTTTCTTAATTCTTAAGGACAGAAACAAAACATTCAATAACAATTTTTAACAGTCAGTCTTATACTTGTTTTTATGAATATGAAAAGCGAATTTGCAATTATACATCAACAGTATATATACAATAATCCCAAATATTAATAATATCTTTAGGATAATTCTTTGTCCTCAGAACCATCATTCAATTTGTCTTGTGTGTGTTGTTTAGAATTTATTTGTTTTATCAATCGTTCTGGTAACCATCTTGCAGATTTCATTTCTTTAGAGTACATACATACTGATCCTCGGCCCCAGATAAGGACCGGATCTGCCATGAATTAGTTATAGGGTCTTTCCACAGTACAGAAGCAAACTGTTTTTGTGTTTCTGTATGCCAGAAACGTGTAGCTGCTGATTGACCATTGGCATCCAAATTTAAAAAATTGAGAATAAATAAAGCATGAGAAAGAATATTTCTTGGTGACCCCCTTGTGGGATACCATTCCCCCATTTTTATTTTATTTATAGTAAGTTTAATAGAAAGATGTGCTCTTTTTACTATTCCTTGACCTTGAGGATTATACGGTATACCTGTAATATGTTGAATATGAAGGTGTTTGCAGAATTTAGAAAAGGTGGAACTAGAATAACCCGGACCATTATCGGTTTTTATCTGTTGTGGGCATTCCAGGACGGAGAGAGCATCAAGCATATGACTAATCACATGTTTAGTAGCTTCACCAGATTGAAGAGAAGCAAAAATAAAACCACTAAAAGTATCTATAATCACATGAACATATTTGAGATTACCAAATTCAGGAATGTGAGTAACATCCATTTGCCACAATGCATTAGGAATTAGACCTCTAGGATTAACTCCAAAATGAGGAGTTGGAAAGTGTACGGCATAAGAAGGACAATTTTTAACAATTTGCCTAGCTTGTTTTCTAGTAACATTATGCATCAATCTGAGTGTTTGTGCATTAAGATGATGTAATTGATGTGTATTTTGTGCTAAGGTAACTTTATCAGTATCATCAGTAGAGGTGACAACCAATAGAGAAACTGTATTTAGGCGAGTAGCTAAATCAGCTTTATGATTGCCTTCGACTAAAGGTCCTGGCAATCCAGAATGAGCACGTAAATGTCCAATGAAAAACGGATGTTTTCTCTTGATAATAAGCATTTGTAATTGTCGAAATAGGTTACCAGCATTAGAAACAGTTTTTATTTGACAAGCAGTTTCTAGTAGTGGAACAGAATGTGTAATATAAGCACTGTCTGTATAAATATTAAATGATTGATTAGGAAAGTCAGAAAAAACAGCAATAACAGCATGTAATTCTGTCAATTGAGCAGAGGTGCTATTTGTTTGAAATTGTACCATTTGATCTGGATTGTGACAAACATAGGCAGCCATGCCTGTTGAAGAACCATCAGTAAATATCAATAGCGCATCCTTTAATGGATGAAGTGCGGTGATTTTTAGGAAAAACAAATTTATTGACTATTAGCAAAATCAATGAGCTTGTTTGGAGGATAATGATTATCCAAGAGTCCCATATAAGAGGCTAAAGCAATAGGCCAAAACTCAGTAGTTTGCATAAGCCAGTTAATTTGATCTTTAGTATAAGGTTGTATAATGACATCTGGTTCTTTACCAAAATAACATCTCCCTTGTTCTCTTGCCAGAATTATAAGATCAGATATCATTTTATAATATGGCTCAATAACTCTTTTAGGCATAATAGGTAAATGAATCCACATTAAAGGTGCCGTTTGGCAAAAACAGCAGTTGGAGATAATTGTGTATTACAAATAATATATTGTAAAGGTTTGTCATAATCCATGAATGTAACTGTTTGAGATAAAATGGCTTGTTCCACTGTATGTATAGCTTGTCTATCCTCAGGTGTAAGTACAAGAGGAGATGTGGGATTAGCATCTCCATGCAAAATATCACAAAGACGTTTTAATTCACCTTTAGTGAGCTTTAAATAAGGCATAAGCCAATTAATACCTCCAAGGAGTTTTTGGAAGTCATTTAAAGTTTTAAGTTTATCTAATCTTAATTTCAATTTTTGTGAAAAAATTTGTGATCCTCTCATTTGAAAACTTAAATATGTATATGGATCTGTAAGTTGAACCTTGTCAGGCGCAATTTGTAATCCTTTAATAGATAAAGCAGTTTGTAGTTCATCATAACATTGAAGTACCTTGGCACCATTTTGTCCAGCCATCAATATATCGTCCATATAATGAATGATATAAATATCTGGCCAACGATCTCTTATGGGTTGTATAGCTGAAGCAACAAAAGATTGGCACAGAGTAGGACTATTTGCCATGCCTTGTGGAAGAACACACCTTTGGAATCTTTTTATGGGTACATTAAAATTAGTAGCAGGCAGGCTGAAGGCAAATCGTTTTTGATCATCAGAATGTAAAGGTATAGTGAAAAAACAGTCTTTTAAATCTATGATGATTTTGAAATAACCTAAAGGAATAGCGACAGGTGATGGAAGACCTGGTTGTAAAGCACCCATTAACATCATGGTTTTATTTATTGCTCTAAGATCTTGTAATAATCGCCATTTACCTGATTTTCTTTTTTTATGACAAAAATAGGAGTATTCCAAGGTGAGTTGCTAGGAATTATATGGCCAGCGTCAAACTGCTCCTGTACCAGCTGTTGTGCAGCCATTAATTTTATAGAAGACAGAGGCCATTGATCGACCCAAACAGGCTCCTCAGATAACCATGTAATTTTTTCTGCATGAGTCACAGGAGTATCAATGGCCCCTATGGAAAATGGCCCAAACCTGCTCTGTCAAATTTTGGAGTAGCTTCTATAGGTGTTGTTATTCCAGCATTATCTTTACCTAGGCCTTGACCTGGTACACATCCACTTCTCGACATTTGAGCAGTGAGTACATCATTAGGGCTCCCCATAATCATAACCAAGTTGAGATAATAAATCTCTTCCCCATAAATTTACTGGTAAACCAGCTATAACATAAGGTTGTATAGTGCCTTTATTTCCTTCCAAATTGTTCCAAGTTAATAATTTTGAACTTTTTTCTGGGTTTTGACTTTGTCCTATGCCCTGTAGGTGAGTCATAGTGATGTCTAAAGGGCAAGTCTTGGGCCAAACCTCTTTCTTAATAATAGTAACATCAGCACCTGTGTCAATTAGTCCAGAAAACTCTTTACCATCTAACCATAAAGTCATGAGAGGTTTATGTATAGAAATAACTTTTGCCCAATATACATCTGACGAGCCAAATCCTTTATTACCTCTCTGTTGTGAGACAATTTTATTAGGTGTCTTAATTAGAGGCAGAAGTAACAATTGTGAAAACCTCTGTCCTGTTTGTATAGCATTAATAAATTTAGGAGAAGATGCCATAACCTTAATTTCACCTGTATAATCATTATCTATAACTCCTGGAATAATTTGAATACCATTAAGTGTAGAACTACTACGTCCTATTATAAGTCCAAAAGTACCCTCCAGTAGAGGTCCAAAAATTCCTGTAGGAAGAGCCTGAACTCCCACTTCAGGTGTTAATACTGTGTGGGTGGTGGAACTGAGGTCCAATCCTGCACTTCCTGTTGTGGCTCTGCAGAGATTTGAAATGGATTGTTGTTGCTTTGTGATGAATTGTTGGTTTGTGGAACAAAATTGAGTGCCCCATAAATTTGTCTGGGTTTGGGTACGAGTTTGGGCGCCTGGGGCTGGCCCTGATTCCCATTTCCCTGCATCAGAATTAATTCTCTGCCTTCAATATCTCTTTTTGATTTACACTCTTTAGACCAGTGAGTTCCTTTCTTGCATCTAGGACAGATTCCTGGTGTCTGTTTTAGAGTTGTCAATAGAACCTTTGTTATAGTTTTTGGCAAAATGACCAATTTCTCCACAAGTAAAGCATTTGTTTTTATTTTGTTGTGATAAGAATTGCCGGACTATATACCCTTGCAGAGCAGCAGTCACAGCAAGACCTTGCTGATAAGCAGTTCCAATGTCAGAACAAAGGCGTATTCTGAATTGCTGGTTATTCTAAAGCCTCATTTTGAATATTTTCTTGTAAAATAGTTTTGCCTTTTTCAACCACATTAGCAACTGTAACATCAAAATTCTTTTGAGATAAAATTTCATCAATTAAATTCCAATATGAAAAAGCAGTTACCGGAACCTTTTCCAGCCCAAAAGCTGTATAATAAGTCTTAAGTGTGTCACCAACTATTTTTCATCTCTTTGAACTGATTGTTCCCTCAATAGGAAACCAAGAACCAACTTCATTAATATAATCAAAAAATTTCATACAATTGTTTATATTTAACCTTTACTCCTCGTGCCCTCAAGGCTTTCTCTAAGCCTTCAACAAACATCTCATGTTTGCTCATAGCTTGTCCCATTATATACACTGTTCTTACCGAGGTGCGTCAGATGCGGCAGGCTCCCGCGTCGGACCGATCCTCTTTTCTCTCCAGTCTCGTCGGAGACGTGTGCACGATTTCCAAAACAGCGTCCGTGCCCTTGAATCCCTCGTTCTAGAGCCCCATGTTGGGCGCCACTTGTCCCGACCCGTGGGTAGTCAACGAAGGCTCTAGAGGGGGAGTGGGATAAAAGGACAAGAGACACAAAAAATGGAGACAAGACAGGAGTCTGATCAAGTCTCGTTTATTGAGCAGAAAGCTCGGGTTTCTATACAGTGCAGGAGTGGGGATTGATGTCAGCGGGTAACTAGGCAATGGAGGGAGGTCCAGATATCACGCCAGGGAGGTCCAGGCATCAGGCGATAGCATATGGTTATATCACACGATATTATGTAATCTACAGGAAACTGACCATATATGGAAACTGGATCTCAACTCTCAAAATGGCTGGTAGTTTACAAAATGGATGCCGACCACAGGTCTCTCAGCAGTCTCCCACAGAAAGTGTTAAGAAATTTGTTTTAGGGCTGGAGGTACAGCTCAGTGGGCTAAGTGCTTGCTGATGAGCACTAGGGCCCTGAGTTCGATCCCCGGTCCCGGAAAAAAAAAAAAAAAAGAAAAAGAAATTTGTTTTATAAACACACATTATTAACTTCATTAGATTAGAACTTAAAGAATATGTGTAATGAAAATCTTGTATGCCAAGAACTAATGACATTTTAAAAGCGTTGATGTATGTCATTTCAGAAGTATTTCTATACTCTTTCACAGAACAACTTTAAACCAACAACAACAAAGATGCATTGTTTGGAAACCTTGTCAAAGCTAGTGCTCTATTCAAGTAGATTTGCCTAAAATTTACAAATTTTATCACATATATAATTTCCTAAAACACACACTTACTTTGTAGTAATATATATACATATAAATATAAATAAATAAATAAATATAATATATATATAATATTATATATATATATATATATATATATATATACACACAAAGAGAGAGGGAGAGAGATAGTATACATCTGTCCATAAGTTAGTGTTGCTTATTTTTTAACTATCTGTGTACTCTGTAAACTGTCTTGTATTTTCTATGCTCAGCTACCTTATATTAACACCTCTACACTTATTTAACGAATTGGGATAAATAATAGAAAAGTAAAAATTTTGAGTTGATATTACTCCTTAATATTCCCAATTCTGTTCATTTCCATTATCTTATTAAAGAATGAACATTATTTTAAATGTAAATAGAAAATATGCAAAAGTATTTTAAACATTTTTATTTACTAATTTATTTGAAGTACTGTAATATTAAGGACCACTTTAAAAAACTTGAAAGTGAAATAAAAATGGCAGAATCATTAGCATTGTAAAGTGTAAGATATAGGGATTTCATGTATATATATATATATATATACCATTCACTAAGATGAGAATCCAGCCATCGGAGGAAGTAAAATCTCTTCTACAGCTGAGCCGTCTGTCCTTGTTAACTGATTGGTTTGCTTGCCAGAATTAATTGAGAAAGATGACACTGGAAACATTATGCAAATACTACCTGGCAGGTCTTTGTAAACTAAATTGATAGCTACATAATATTGTTTAGGTGTGCAGTGCCTGAAATGGAAAAAATGCCATAATCTATTCAGTATTTGGAATCATAGGGAGAATATGCCAAGAATCCTGTCTGTTTTTCTTTTTTCACTAGTGTATATCTACAATGCACAATAGTTATGTTTGTTTAGGGACCCATGCATACACATTTTTTGTTCACTTTTCTCCCTTACCCCCTCCCCACCTCGCCCTTTCCATTGATCAACTGCTCCTTTAAAAAGTCTGTCTCCCGGAACCAAGGATTCTTGCAACAGAAAGGAGCCTACATGAAACTTTTCATTTGCCTCTAAAGCAGCATTTCTATGAATTGCGTTTTGAAAATACTTTTGACCAGTATTATTTTTGGTATTATTTCAAACATTTTATGGCAGCTACAACCTCCATAGTGTTTACACAAAGAAAACTGTAACATCCTAATTCTGCAAAATACACATTATTTATAACCAAGTCTAGTATATGTAACTAGCTAAAATATAACTAACTAAAATAATGCATTTTTCCACTTAATCTTTAAAACTACAGGGATCTCACTGAAAATTATACACTTCTAAATAATTTGGGGAAATTTTAAAGTTGTGCATTATTTTTTACACATCATGATCCAGAAATAATTTTAGACCATTATTATTTTAAAAGTCAGAGGGAAAATATCTTCATTTTTCCTCATTTCCCGGGTAAACTCCATGAATTTTCTCCTTTCCTGTCATTGTCTTTTAGGCACATCTTGAATTATTTGCTTTCTGAGACAGAAAGTTAATTTTCTTTCTAAAGTACTTTTTCTGCTGTCAGACATTGTTATTGCTGTTGCTTTCACTTTCATTGATTCTAAATATCCAAAGTTTTCATTCTTTTCTATACACTAATGAAAAGCTACCTTCTTAATTTGGGCATCAGTGAGAATAATACACTTAATCTCATTTTGTACACTGTACGTGCATTTACCAATTAGTCCACTGCAAAAATCAATTAAATCCGAGCCTCAACCACGTGGACACAGTATCATTACTTACTGTGTCAACAGAGGGGAGGATAACAGTATTGAGTGAAGGCAAATAATTTCTCCAGTCATACAGGTCTGACAACTGACTTGAAATTTATGACATTAGCCACATTCCTTGCTGCATTTAGCCATTCATACTTCATTTTTTGGTATGCGAACATGTTGTCTCCCTGACGTCCTTAAACTATGCCTTTCAGTTTAGGGAATTCAGGATGTTCCCATATATATCTTCAGCTTTGTTTGTGCAAGAGCTATAGCCTCCTGTTGCTGGTATGAAATATCTAACACTTGAGCCGGGGACATAGCTCAGTGGCATAGTGCCTACCTGGCAAGTGTGAGGTCATGAGTTCAATTCCCAGTACCAGAAAAAAGAAAATTACCTAACACTTGCCACTTTAAGGAAAGGTTTATTGAGTCCACAGTTTCATCAGTTTCAGTGTGTATTTGGCTGGCTCCAACACACAAACTTCATGTTAGCAGGGCACCATGGAGGACAGTGCTCAACTCATGGCATTTGGGGAACAGACAGCAGGGAAAGAGCCAGAGGGGCAGGAGGCAGGGAACAGGCTTAATCACCAGGGTCTCCTACCCTTAGCTCACTTCTTCCAAATAGGCACCACCTCCTAACGGCCTGTTAAGTAAGATGTCATGAACGATTTAACCCACCCCTGAGGTTAGCTCCCTCACAATCCAGTCAGTTCTACAGGAGTGTCTACATTCACTCAGGTCGACAACCAGGTAATCACCACAGAAATGCTTCCTGAGAAGAGGTGACAATTTGAGTCAAATGTCTCCCAGGGAATTGTCAACCCTCATGAGTTCATGTACATGTGACGGAGGATGAATATTGTAAAAGAAATGTGGACAGATGATAAAAAAAAAAAAAAAATTAGTAGTTACTCAAGCCAGTTTAGCACTATGGCCTGACAGTGATTTCACTGCAATTTCGGTGGTTATTGTGATGAATCCTATTTACAAGATCATTTCACTATTACAACTCAAAAAAAGAATCTTCAACGCTACTGGTTCTTTGCAGCAGACCTCGCCTCAGGAATATGCATGCAGCAGTTAAAGAGCAATTGCAAGTGGTGCCTGACTGAGGACATCGTACAGAAGCATTGTTGGGGAAGCATCAGAATTACATGAGAAAAAGTTCGGGGAAGAGGAGGATTCTTCCTGAGCAGAGAAATTGCTATTTATCTCTGTAGTCATCACATTCAAATTTCTCCCACACTTGAGTAAACGCAAGTTATGGGACTAATTGGAAATTTTCTTCATAGTACAACATGTACTGCACAGATGTTAGAGAGCTCGAATCTTTAAGATTCCTACTTTAGACTATGGTCTTATTTAAAAATAAGACACATCTCTGAAAAGTCTACAGTATAATGAGGTTGTGTTTGTTGTGTTATTTACAAGATTTTTTTAAAATTCCATGTCTTAAGCCCTTAAAGGTGATTATTTCAGATTGTTTTTAATTTTTCTATGTCCTCACATATTTTATGCATGCCATTATATTATGAACTCTGAGTTGAATTGACAAAAGTGTCATTCCAGTTTGCAGGTGCTCAATTTGATTTGCTAAAAGGAGATGCATGTAAAATGTTCACATATACTTTCTTATTTAGTGAATGAGCTTTAAATAAAATATGTATCTTGCAGCTACTGGCAAATTCTTCTCAAGTATAACTCTGCAATATGACTATTGCTGTTGAGCAATGACCCAATATTTGATATTAATGATTAATAATGGATGACTTCCGGGAAGATGGCGACCGGGTAGGCAGCAGAGAGAGAACCTCCCAGAGGATTACCACCCAAACAATGAAATATAGCAATATGAAGACAGAAATGAGGACTTCCGGGAAGAAGACGACCAGCCGAGAGAGCGAGTGCGGAGGGAAGAACGGCTTCAGCTCCTGAACCCGACAGAGAACGCGCTACTGGGACAAA